>JARFIY010000076.1:0-300834 GCA_036346155.1 Sinelater perroti | reverse complement strand
CAGATAACTGATAAAACACCTACTAGAAAAAAAATTATTACACTTAGTAGCCGAAAGATGAACGAACATAAAGGCTCACCAAATCAGGAATACTGTGAACATTTAACATCATAAAAAAACGCTTTCTCTTTTCTTGGTTAACTTAGAATCAAGTGTGAGCAATAAGAAGATATGTGAACTTCAGTCATTACTTAAAAAAAAATTCAAGTTGAATCTCAAAATAAAAGAGGAAATATATTATAATATACAAGTTTCCAATCAAACAAAAGCATAATACAAGATCAACACTCAAAAAACTGCCTTAAATTCAGGAATACTCCAGTACAATGTACCTTATGCAGAGGTCAATTACAAAAGTTGTTCTACGTAGAAAGACTTATTAAACGTCACAAACAAAACTATCGGTACAAGTTAGCACTTTAAACCAAAGCGAAATCCACACACCACTAAAACACCCTGCTACAACATACAAAGTATAATACCGTTTTAACCTCATGTCCAGATTGATGATAATCCACAAACTTAGCGAATCAGATAACTACCCTCTCGCTGAATTTAAATTGAAATTATTATTAAATGATCTTAAACATGTTGCAATCTGTTATTAATAAATTAAAATAATAATGTCTAATACATTGTAGAACGCCCCCTATAATGGAAACAGACTACCACACCATAAACCGAATTTGCAAAGCAAATGGATTTAAGCTGCAAATTTGGAAATAAATGTCTAGCCTTGAACAGTCGTAGGATAATACGAGTAGTATGTAATCTACCAAGACCCCAAATTGCTTAAAATCAGCTCATACGTTTTTTCAGTCATTAAGATTTAAATTTATTGCTGGAGGAACTCGTAAGCACAGGCACTGGGATTCAAAACTCACTACGACAAAAAGCAGAAATCTCATGACAACTATGGCCGACAACAATGACGACTTTCTTCTTACAGGCGGACTAATGTAATGGCCATTTGCCAACTATAATGAGTATTTGTTTCATTTCTGTAGCGTAAATATGTGGATTTCAGTTCAAGTGCTTTGATTTCTTTTGAGATTACCACAATGTTACCATGGAACCTGGCTTCAATTACATAATTAGCCAACTACTGTTCAAATACTAAAAACTTCAAATGCCTTTCAAAATGAATCTTTCATAAATAGTCAAATATCGGTGCCACATAAATGACCCAACTAACAATAGGATTCCCCCAAATCAAGAACAGCTTACGGCACTGCAATCTCCATGGGTCTACCCAACTTGTAATCCCCAACAACTCTTCAGAATAGTTTCAATTAGCGATGACAAAATAGAAAATATTACATCATCTAGAGAGAACACTTTGAAAATTTGTTAAGGCCACAAAACGTAGAAAAATAAGAATAGACGCACAGAAAAACTCCATCGTAATATTTTAGCATTGGTAAATACACAAGAATACCACTCCAATAGCAACACAACAGAATCAGATAAAACTCCCAAACCTACCAGAATGAAAGAAGAAACTTGTAGCAGAAGAACAGAAACACGTCACCAAACAATACAATCAAAATTACGAGTAATACTCCAGATATTTAAATAAAAACCAAATAATTTGTCATAAAGGAAACACTGTTTTATAGAAAAATTCTATTTCAAAATTCCAAACTATCTAACTTGCTGTCAAGCAACTTAACACGCATGAAGCTCTACGCTCTCTTTAAACATGAGGAAGATAAGCTTCAGACTACCTTCATTAAAGCATTTACTTTACCGCACAAACTAACTGTCGGGTGGGGGGGGGTCTACTGTTCCTTTACACATATAAAACACTAAAAACACTCTGAAATACTATTTCATTTATGGAAAAGTCTTCGACAGCAAATATACCACCCGAGAATTTCGACTAGACACAGCCATAGGTAGAGATCTGTACAAGGTCATGCAAAATAAAAAATAAAACCATTTATCAATGTAAACCTCGACATGTTGGGCTACGGACCCTCAAAAGAAATTGACCTTCTCAGTCTTTTTATCATCAACGGAACAATAAAAAATTATACAGACATAAACACAAACTACAAGTTAACATTACACAAATCACAACAATAATCAGAGCATGCGTTATACAAAAAAAGTTTTCCACAAGGCTTCGCAACTTAAAAACAGACTGAGGAACCTTGATACTCCGATTAAGAAATTCCAAAGGAATAAATGGCTTAATCAACCAACTAAAAAATAAGATTTGTTTAGTCACTATCTCTTCGGTTTATTTCCATCACACTACGATTAAATCAACCCCACAGTTTCAGATATCCTAACACTATGCCAAATTTTTTCAACGCACAAACCTCCAGTGACTTTAAAAGATAAATTACAACTAAAAGTTAATTACACCAAGAATTTTGAATCAATTTTCAAAAAGGCAGTACTGATAACAAAATATAACTTTAACAATTTACTCGAAATAAGTGATTTTTAAACTGCTTGAAATGTTAGAATTACGAATCCCTATTCAAACACGTAACTAACACTGCTATTAAACAAAAGGCTACTGTATAGACAACCGTTTGTATGTTACACAGCCATTCAACAAATTTTGGCATAAAGAATTCACATGCGAAGTACAGTAATTCTTATCAAATTAATGTCACATGCGACTACAGTCCTATTAAATATATAAAAAAGGCTCTACATGCCTAGAAGACCCATAACTAGATTTCTATAAACAACCATTACAGAGTTACAGATGAACTTATGAAAATATGCCTAATTAAATTACTGTAAAAAAAGATTGTGCCATCATTCTTCCAATCGTTGTAAAAAAACACTGCAAAATTATTTCTGTGTTGCTGCGACACAAAATATGTGATGCTATAGATTCTTTATAATTAGCCTAATAGTAAGCTCCTGTTAGGTGTTTGTTTAAAATGCAAAAAGATTGTCCTGCCATCATTCTTTCAGGAGCTGTCGTAAAGCTCTGTGAAATAATTTGTATGTTATTTGAGTTACACAAAGTATGCGGTGCGTTAGATGCTTAATAATTAGCGTAATCGTAAGGCCCTGCTAGGTGTTTGTTTATAATGCAAGGACAATGTCCTGCCACAATTCTTTCAGGAGCTCTGAAAAATTATTTGGATGTTATTTGAGTTACACAAAAAATGTGGTGTGTTAGATGCTTTATAATTATTGTAATAGAAATCTCCTGTAAGATGTTTGTTTATAATGCAAGGAGAATATCCTGCCATGATTGTTTCAGGAGCCCTGAAAAATTATTTGGGTGTTATTTGAGTTACACAAAGTATGTGGTGCGTTAGGTGTTTTATAATTAGCCTAATAGAAAGCTTTTGCTAGGAGTTTGTTTATGATGCAAGGAGAATGTCCGGCCATCATATTTTCGGGAGCTGTCGTAAAGGTCTGAAAAATAATTTGGATGTTATTTAACTTACACAAAATATGTGGTGCGTTAGATGCTTTATAATTATTGTAATAGAAAGCTCCTGTGAGGTGTTTGTTTATAATGCAAAGAGAATGTCTTGCCATCATTCTTTCAGGAGGTGTCGTAGAGCTCTGAAAAATAATTTGGATATTATTTGAGTTACACAAAAAATGTGGTGCGTTAGATGCTTTATAATTAATGTAATAGAAATCTCCTGTAAGATATTTGTTTATAATGGAAGGAGAATATCCTGCCATGATTATTTCAGGAGCTCTGAAAAATTGTTTGGGTGTTATTTGAGTTACACAAAGTATGTGGTGCGTTAGGTGTTTTATAATTAGCGTAATAGAAAGCTTTTGCTAGGAGTTTGTTTATAATGCAAGGAGAATGTCCGGCCATCATATTTTCAGGAGATGTCGTAAAGCTCTGAAAAATAATTTGGATGTTATTTGAGTTACACAAAAAATGTGGTGTGTTAGATGCTTTATAATTATTGTAATAGAAATCTCCTGTAAGATGTTTGTTTATAATGGAAGGAGAATATCCTGCCATGATTATTTCAGGAGCTCTGAAAAATTATTTGGATGTTATTTGAGTTACACAAAGTATGTGGTGCGTTAGGTGTTTTATAATTAGCGTAATAGAAAGCTTTTGCTAGGAGTTTGTTTATAATGCAGGAGCAGTCGTAAAGGTCTGAAAAATAATTTGGATGTTATTTGCGTTACACAAAAAATGTGGTGCGTTAGATGCTTTATAATTATTGTAATAGAAATCTCCTGTGAGGTGTTTGTTTATAATGCAAAGAGAATGTCCTGCCATGATTATTTCAGGAGTTCTGAAAAATTATTTGGATGTTATTTGAGTTACACAAAATATGTGGTGCGTTAGGTGTTTTATAATTAACGTAATAGAAAGCTATTGCTAGGAGTTTGTTTATAATGCAAGGAGAATGTCCGGCCATCATATTTTCAGGAGATGTCGTAAAGCTCTGAAAAATAATTTGGATGTTATTTGAGTTACACAAAAATGTGGTGCGTTAGATGCTTTATAATTATTGTAATAGAAATCTCCTGTGAGGTGTTTGTTTGTAATGCAAAGAGAATGTCCTAACATCATTCTTTCAGGAGCAGTCGTAAAGCTCTGAAAAATAATTTGGATGTTATTTGAGTTACACAAAAAATGTGGTGCGTTAGATGCTTTATAATTAGCCTAATAGTAAGGCCCTGCTAGCTGTTTGTTTATAATGCAAGGAGAATATCCTGCCATGATTGTTTCAGGAGCCCTGAAAAATTATTTGGGTGTTATTTGAGTTTCACAAAGTATGTGGTGCGTTAGGTGTTTTATAATTAGCCTAATAGAAAGCTTTTGCTAGGAGTTTGTTTATGATGCAAGGAGAATGTCCGGCCATCATATTTTCGGGAGCTGTCGTAAAGGTCTGAAAAATAATTTGGATGTTATTTAATTTACACAAAATATGTGGTGCGTTAGATGCTTTATAATTATTGTAATAGAAAGCTCCTGTGAGGTGTTTGTTTATAATGCAAAGAGAATGTCTTGCCATCATTCTTTCAGGAGGTGTCGTAGAGCTCTGAAAATAATTTTTATATTATTTGAGTTACACAAAAAATGTGGTGCGTTAGATGCTTTATAATTATTGTAATAGAAATCTCCTGTAAGATGTTTGTTTATAATGCAAGGAGAATATCCTGCCATGATTATTTCAGGAGTTCTGAAAAATAATTTGGATGTTATTTGACTTACACAAAATATGTGGTGCGTTAGATGCTTTATAATTATTGTAATAGAAATCTCCTGTGAGGTGTTTGTTTATTATGCAAGGAGAATGTCTTGTCATCATTCTTTCAGGAGCTCTGAAAAATTATTTGTATGTTATTTGAGTTACACAAAGTATGTGGTGCGTTAGGTGCTTTATAATTAGCCTAATAGTAAGGCCCTGCTAGCTGTTTGTTTATAATGCAAGGAGAATATCCTGCCATGATTGTTTCAGGAGCCCTGAAAAATTATTTGGGTGTTATTTGAGTTTCACAAAGTATGTGGTGCGTTAGGTGTTTTATAATTAGCCTAATAGAAAGCTTTTGCTAGGAGTTTGTTTATGATGCAAGGAGAATGTCCGGCCATCATATTTTCGGGAGCTGTCGTAAAGGTCTGAAAAATAATTTGGATGTTATTTAATTTACACAAAATATGTGGTGCGTTAGATGCTTTATAATTATTGTAATAGAAAGCTCCTGTGAGGTGTTTGTTTATAATGCAAAGAGAATGTCTTGCCATCATTCTTTCAGGAGGTGTCGTAGAGCTCTGAAAAATAATTTTTATATTATTTGAGTTACACAAAAAATGTGGTGCGTTAGATGCTTTATAATTATTGTAATAGAAATCTCCTGTAAGATGTTTGTTTATAATGCAAGGAGAATATCCTGCCATGATTATTTCAGGAGCTCTGAAAAATAATTTGGATGTTATTTGACTTACACAAAATATGTGGTGCGTTAGATGCTTTATAATTATTGTAATAGAAATCTCCTGTGAGGTGTTTGTTTGTAATGCAAGGAGAATGTCCTGCCATGATTATTTCAGGAGTTCTGAAAAATAATTTGGATGTTATTTGACTTACACAAAATATGTGGTGCGTTAGATGCTTTATAATTATTGTAATAGAAAGCTCCTGTGAGGTGTTTGTTTATAATGCAAAGAGAATGTCTTGCCATCATTCTTTCAGGAGGTGTCGTAGAGCTCTGAAAAATAATTTTTATATTATTTGAGTTACACAAAAAATGTGCTGCGTTAGATGCTTTATAATTATTGTAATAGAAATCTCCTGTAAGATGTTTGTTTATAATGCAAGGAGAATATCCTGCCATGATTATTTCAGGAGTTCTGAAAAATAATTTGGATGTTATTTGACTTACACAAAATATGTGGTGCGTTAGATGCTTTATAATTATTGTAATAGAAAGCTCCTGTGAGGTGTTTGTTTATAATGCAAAGAGAATGTCTTGCCATCATTCTTTCAGGAGGTGTCGTAGAGCTCTGAAAAATAATTTTTATATTATTTGAGTTACACAAAAAATGTGGTGCGTTAGATGCTTTATAATTATTGTAATAGAAATCTCCTGTAAGATGTTTGTTTATAATGCAAGGAGAATATCCTGCCATGATTATTTCAGGAGTTCTGAAAAATAATTTGGATGTTATTTGACTTACACAAAATATGTGGTGCGTTAGATGCTTTATAATTATTGTAATAGTAATCTCCTGTAAGATGTTTGTTTATAATGCAAGGAGAATATCCTGCCATGATTATTTCAGGAGTTCTGAAAAATAATTTGGATGTTATTTGACTTACACAAAATATGTGGTGCGTTAGATGCTTTATAATTATTGTAATAGAAATCTCCTGTGAGGTGTTTGTTTATTATGCAAGGAGAATGTCTTGTCATCATTCTTTCAGGAGGTGTCGTAGAGCTCTGAAAAATAATTTGGATATTATTTGAGTTACACAAAAAAAGTGGTGCGTTAGATGCTTTATAATTAATGTAATAGAAATCTCCTGTAAGATATTTGTTTATAATGGAAGGAGAATATCCTGCCATGATTATTTCAGGAGCTCTGAAAAATTGTTTGGGTGTTATTTGAGTTAAACAAAGTATGTGGTGCGTTAGGTGTTTTATAATTAGCGTAATAGAAAGCTTTTGCTAGGAGTTTGTTTATAATGCAAGGAGAATGTCCGGCCATCATATTTTCAGGAGATGTCGTAAAGCTCAGAAAAATAATTTGGATGTTATTTGAGTTACACAAAAAATGTGGTGCGTTAGATGCTTTATAATTATTGTAATAGAAATCTCCTGTGAGGTGTTTGTTTATAATGCAAAGAGAATGTCCTTCCATGATTATTTCAGGAGTTCTGAAAAATTATTTGGATGTTATTTGAGTTACACAAAATATGTGGTGCGTTAGGTGTTTTATAATTAACGTAATAGAAAGCTATTGCTAGGAGTTTGTTTATAATGCAAGGAGAATGTCCGGCCATCATATTTTCAGGAGATATCGTAAAGCTCTGAAAAATAATTTGGATGTTATTTGAGTTACACAAAAAATGTGGTGCGTTAGATGCTTTATAATTATTGTAATAGAAATCTCCTGTGAGGTGTTTGTTTGTAATGCAAAGAGAATGTCCTAACATCATTCTTTCAGGAGCAGTCGTAAAGCTCTGAAAAATAATTTGGATGTTATTTGAGTTACACAAAAAATGTGGTGCGTTAGATGCTTTATAATTAGCCTAATAGTAAGGCCCTGCTAGCTGTTTGTTTATAATGCAAGGAGAATATCCTGCCATGATTGTTTCAGGAGCCCTGAAAAATTATTTGGGTGTTATTTGAGTTTCACAAAGTATGTGGTGCGTTAGGTGTTTTATAATTAGCCTAATAGAAAGCTTTTGCTAGGAGTTTGTTTATGATGCAAGGAGAATGTCCGGCCATCATATTTTCGGGAGCTGTCGTAAAGGTCTGAAAAATAATTTGGATGTTATTTGAGTTACACAAAAAATGTGGTGCGTTAGATGCTTTATAATTATTGTAATAGAAATCTCCTGTGAGGTGTTTGTTTGTAATGCAAGGAGAATGTCCTGCCATGATTATTTCAAGAGCTCTGAAAAATTGTTTGGGTGTTATTTGAGTTACACAAAGTATGTGGTGCGTTAGGTGTTTTATAATTAACGTAATAGAAAGCTTTTGCTAGGAGTTTGTTTATAATGCAAGGAGAATGTCCGGCCATCATATTTTCAGGAGATGTCGTAAAGCTCTGAAAAATAATTTGGATGTTATTTGAGTTACACAAAAAATGTGGTGCGTTAGATGCTTTATAATTATTGTAATAGAAATCTCCTGTGAGGTGTTTGTTTGTAATGCAAGGAGAATGTCCTGCCATGATTATTTCAAGAGCTCTGAAAAATTGTTTGGGTGTTATTTGAGTTACACAAAGTATGTGGTGCGTTAGGTGTTTTATAATTAACGTAATAGAAAGCTTTTGCTAGGAGTTTGTTTATAATGCAAGGAGAATGTCTGGCCATCATATTTTCAGGAGCTGTCGTAAAGGTCTGAAAAATAATTTGGATGTTATTTGACTTACACAAAATATGTGGTGCGTTAGATGCTTTATAATTATTGTAATAGAAATCTCCTGTGAGGTGTTTGTTTGTAATGCAAGGAGAATGTCCTGCCATGATTATTTCAAGAGCTCTGAAAAATTGTTTGGGTGTTATTTGAGTTACACAAAGTATGTGGTGCGTTAGGTGTTTTATAATTAACGTAATAGAAAGCTTTTGCTAGGAGTTTGTTTATAATGCAAGGAGAATGTCCGGCCATCATATTTTCAGGAGATGTCGTAAAGCTCTGAAAAATAATTTGGATGTTATTTGAGTTACACAAAAAATGTGGTGCGTTAGATGCTTTATAATTATTGTAATAGAAATCTCCTGTGAGGTGTTTGTTTATAATGCAAAGAGAATGTCCTACCATCATTCTTTCAGGAGCAGTCGTAAAGCTCTGAAAAATAATTTGGATGTTATTTGAGTTACACAAAAAATGTGGTGCGTTAGATGCTTTATAATTAGCCTAATAGTAAGGTCCTGCTATCTGTTTGTTTATAATGCAAGGAGAATGTCCTGCCATGATTCTTTCAGGAGCTCTGAAAAATTATTTGGGTGTTATTTGAGTTACACAAAGTATGTGGTGCGTTAGGTGTTTTATAATTAGCCTAATAGTAAGGCCCTGCTAGCTGTTTGTTTATAATGCAAGGAGAATATCCTGCCATGATTGTTTCAGGAGCCCTGAAAAATTATTTGGGTGTTATTTGAGTTACACAAAGTATGTGGTGCGTTAGGTGTTTTATAATTAGCCTAATAGAAAGCTTTTTCTAGGAGTTTGTTTATGATGCAAGGAGAATGTCCGGCCATCATATTTTCGGGAGCTGTCGTAAAGGTCTGAAAAATAATTTGGATGTTATTTAACTTACACAAAATAGGTGGTGCGTTAGATGCTTTATAATTATTGTAATAGAAATCTCCTGTGAGGTGTTTGTTTATAATGCAAAGAGAATGTCCTACCATCATTCTTTCAGGAGCAGTCGTAAAGCTCTGAAAAATAATTTGGATGTTATTTGAGTTACACAAAAAATGTGGTGCGTTAGATGCTTTCTAATTATTGTAATAGAAATCTCCTGTGAGGTGTTTGTTTATAATGCAAAGAGAATGTCCTACCATCATTCTTTCAGGAGCAGTCGTAAAGCTCTGAAAAATAATTTGGATGTTATTTGAGTTACACAAAAAATGTGGTGCGTTAGATGCTTTCTAATTAGCCTAATAGTAAGGTCCTGCTATCTGTTTGTTTATAATGCAAGGAGAATGTCCTGCCATGATTCTTTCAGGAGCTCTGAAAAATTATTTGGATGTTATTTGAGTTACACAAAGTATGTGGTGCGTTAGGTGCTTTATCATTAACCTAATAGTAAAGCCCTGCTAGCTGTTTGTTTATAATGCAAGGAGAATGTCCTGCCATGATTATTTCAGGAGCTCTGAAAAATTATTTGGGTGTTATTTGAGTTACACAAAGTATGTGGTGCGTCAGTTGTTTTATAATTAACGTAATAGAAAGCTTTTGCTAGGAGTTTGTTTATAATGCAAGGAGAATGTCCGGCCATCATATTTTCAGGAGCTGTCGTAAAGGTCTGAAAAATAATTTGGATGTTATTTGACTTACACAAAATATGTGGTGCGTTAGATGCTTTATAATTATTGTAATAGAAATCTCCTGTGAGGTGTTTGTTTGTAATGCAAGGAGAATGTCCTGCCATGATTATTTCAAGAGCTCTGAAAAATTGTTTGGGTGTTATTTGAGTTACACAAAGTATGTGGTGCGTTAGGTGTTTTATAATTAACGTAATAGAAAGCTTTTGCTAGGAGTTTGTTTATAATGCAAGGAGAATGTCCGGCCATCATATTTTCAGGAGATGTCGTAAAGCTCTGAAAAATAATTTGGATGTTATTTGAGTTACACAAAAAATGTGGTGCGTTAGATGCTTTATAATTATTGTAATAGAAATCTCCTGTGAGGTGTTTGTTTATAATGCAAAGAGAATGTCCTACCATCATTCTTTCAGGAGCAGTCGTAAAGCTCTGAAAAATAATTTGGATGTTATTTGAGTTACACAAAAAATGTGGTGCGTTAGATGCTTTCTAATTATTGTAATAGAAATCTCCTGTGAGGTGTTTGTTTATAATGCAAAGAGAATGTCCTACCATCATTCTTTCAGGAGCAGTCGTAAAGCTCTGAAAAATAATTTGGATGTTATTTGAGTTACACAAAAAATGTGGTGCGTTAGATGCTTTCTAATTAGCCTAATAGTAAGGCCCTGCTAGCTGTTTGTTTATAATGCAAGGAGAATATCCTGCCATGATTGTTTCAGGAGCCCTGAAAAATTATTTGCGTGTTATTTGAGTTACACAAAGTATGTGGTGCGTTAGGTGTTTTATAATTAACGTAATAGAAAGCTTTTGCTAGGAGTTTGTTTATGATGCAAGGAGAATGTCCGGCCATCATATTTTCAGGAGCTGTCGTAAAGGTCTGAAAAATAATTTGGATGTTATTTGACTTACACAAAATATGTGGTGCGTTAGATGCTTTATAATTATTGTAATAGAAATCTCCTGTGAGGTGTTTGTTTATAATGCAAAGAGAATGTCCTGCCGTCATTCTTTCAGGAGGTGTCGTAAAGCTCTGAAAAATAATTTGAATTTTATTTTAGTTTCGCAAAATATGTGATGCATTAGAAGTTTTATAATTAGCGTAATAGTAACGCTCTGCTAGCTGTTTGTTTATAATGCAAGGAGAATGTCCTGCCATCGTTCTTTCAGGAGCTGTCGTAAAACTATGAAAAATAATTTGGGTGTTATTTGAGTTACACAAAATATTCGGTGCGTTAGATGCTTTATAATTAGCGTGATAGTAAGCTCCTGTGAGGTGTTTGTTTATAATGCAAGGAGAATGTGCTGCCATCCTTTTTTAAGGTGCTATCGTAAAGCTCTGTAAAATAATTTGGGTGTTATTTTAAGTTACACAAAATATGCCATGCTTTAGAAGTTTTATAATTAGACTAAAAGTAAGCTCCTGTTAGGTGTTTGTTTATAATCCTAACAGAATGTGCATTAAGTCCAGCCTGCTGCCGACAACATCTGATAGTACAAACGGATAGTAATAGAAGCGGTTAGAGAATTAGAAAAAATCAGGAACAATATTCAACGCTAATTGCATATAAGTTGTATGCTTTTGTAGCCAAGAAGAAGTTTTTGCTGATACTTTTTAACAATAAGCGTCAACAAAATTTGACAACAGAAAAGCATTCTTGACTGAGTGTCCATTTTAGTGACAGTCGTCGAACCTGGATAGGGAAGCGTTTGTCCAATCAATTGAATGATAAATCCGTTGACCAAATTATAAAATATAAAGGAGTACGCATTGTCATTTGCTATTATAGCAGATTATGTTTAGTTTTGTGCGAAAGCACCGTAAATACCGCTATTCTTGTCAATAAAAATGTTGTTTTTATAAAAGTTAGTGTCCTTTTGTTATCCACCACTTGGAAAAAGGAGCAACAAATTTAATTTTTGCTATTATAAGGCAGTTTTTAGACTTGAAATGGATTGAAAAACTATGGCACATTACCTAATAATATATGACCAAATGATCACAAAAACCTACCAAGAAAGCCGAATTAATGGTGAAGGTGTTAGAGGAATTGTATGGAATAGTCCAAAAATCAATAGATGATTTAATTAATAGGATGCCTCCAGTAATAATAAAAACAAAATAGAGGTAGCGTCAAACAGCACCATCTTCGGTTGAACGTTTACAACAATTTCAGCAACCGATTTTCCTTAATCGCGTAGTAACAGTCATTTGAGTTGGTAGTTATGTATCATTTTACACAATATTGAAAACCAAGTACCGAGCCGCGATTAAATGTCTCACCAAAAAAGACTTAGACCTAATGATATTAAACAACGTTTGGATGGCCTGTACCTGCAAGGAGTAGACAAAGCAATTTGGTCCTAGAAAGCATCGAAGACGCGCCTCGAGCAAATCGGCCGATTGAAGTACTTTCGGAAGAAAAAAAGAATCGTTAGCAAGATTAGGGATTTCCGATACAGGCGCGCAATGAATTCTCCATGAGCACCTTCATATTAATAAGGTTTATGCCAGATGGGTACTCCGACTTTCGTCAGGATTCGAAAACAGCAACGTGTGACCTGTTGTGAATAATTTTTAAACCTTTGTCGCACCAACAAAGAAGAAGTTATTCAATCCAATGTTACAAGGAATGAAACTATGATCTTGAACTATGATCCCCTAGCAAAAAGAGAGTCAGTGGAATGGCCAGACCGGAAGAAAAAGATGTTGGCAAGGGTCTTTTGGAATTTAAAGAAAATGTTGCTAATTGATTTTAAGGAAAGGAGCACAGTGATAAATAAAGAGTAATATGCCAACTTAATGCATAAATTACACGATGTTATCAAGTGATATGCTAAGTCAAACTCCTTTGTCTACAAAGCCACAATTACCCAGATTGTTCCAAAAGACTGTACTTTTGAGAAGCTTTTCCAACTTTTTTTATATTTAACAATCAGAATAAATTCTATAATCATATTATACTAGCTAATATGAATGATTAAGACATAAATGTCTCTGCTTCTTCCATTAGAGGACTGTGTCTTGCATTTCTGGTTTTTTCTTTAATTCCACCTATTGAAATTAGTATAAATAAGTTTGATGCAAAATATTAAGTATCCTAAGTGGTTTAAATTGGAAAAATGTTGCCATTTATTTCTTTTAGTTGCAAGGTTTCATTGCTTACTTTGATTTGAAAGGAGCGATATGTTAAAAATACTTTTATTTTGAAGAGAAGATCTCTGTGCCAAACTTTGTCAAATATGTTTTTCATCTCCAAAAACACTGCACTGTAATAGAGTAAATTGTCAGACGATAACATGTGTTGTCTAGTATTTGTTATGAAAACTGCATTGATAATTTGACAATTAATTGTTTTAACGTGGATCTTTATTTATAAATTTTGAAATTGGTTGTTCAAGCAACTTTATAATTATTGCAAGTAAGCTAACATATCGATATAGTAGTAGTCTGATGTAGTCTGATTAGGAGATTTGTCGAGATAATCTGGGAAAATTTAAACATTGAAGCCTAAATTATATGTTATACCTTTTTCCATTTGATTTTATCCTGCGCTATATTTTTGACTTGTCTCCATGTTAAATGTTGGAGTTCTAGATCTTACATAACGTTTCTTTTCCATGTATGTTTAGGTATGCTGGTTTTTGTTTTCCATGTGCATAAAAGTCTAGTGCTTATTTCGCATTTCCATCTTCTTGTTTTAATTGTTGTTTTGATTTTTTCTTTATTAGATATTTCCCATAGCCGGTAGTTTTTTCTGGCCAAAATATTTGATTTATATATCTAAGGAATTTTTTTATGAAAATTTGTTTTTTTGTCATATTGTTTATTAATAACCTATGCCTCTACACCATATAACGTTGGTATTGAATAGGCATAATTTTTTTGGTTTCCAACCCCATATTTTCTTTTCTTTTGCATACTGAACTCTGTTTGCTCTAGGGCTATTCTTCTAGATATGCCTTGGTGTTCCTCCGCTAATGTACAGCATACTCCCCAAATGACAGAAACTCTCCACTCTGTTTATATTGTGTGCTCCAAGTGCTATCTCTGCGTTTACTTTATTCGTGTTTAATAGGATTTTTATGTTCTTTCCATTTATTCTTAAGCCAGTATTTAGGTTGCCTAGCTTTTCTTGTGTTAGCTTTCCATTGGGGGCTAGTAAGGTACCTCGCCTGCGAGCTCGAGATCTTCTAATTTATTAAAAATGCCCCAGTTTATTCCAAATTTTTTATTTTCTGTATTTTTGATGACTCAATCTACGACGATAAGAAAGAAGGGTGGGAACAGAATATAGCCTTGCTAGATTCCTGTCCGTATGATAATTTTCTTCAATAATTTTCCAAGGTGTTTGATTTTCGCGGAGTTGATCATTGGAATGTATTTGACAGGTAGCCCATAGTGTCGCAATATTTTCCACATTTTTCTTTTCCTGATTGAATCAAAAGCTTTTTCGAGGTCTACAAAAATGTATCCAGATATCTTCTCCTTCTTCTGTTGCCTGTTCTAGAATTTTTCTTAGGTTGCAGATATGGTGTATACAAAATCGACTTTCACTACACCCTACTTGGTTCTCTCTCAGCTTAATATCTATGGCAGATTTTATTCTGTTCAATATTATTTTGGTCATAATTTTGCTTGCCATTGATAGAAGCGTAATGGGCTTATAATTTTCGCATAGGATAAAATGTCTTATTAATATTATCCGTACCCAGTCCTCTGGGAGGTTATCGTCAGACCACACATCATTTATCAAGATGTGCATTATTGTAATCGTACTCTCTTCGCCTATTTTTAGTAATTTAATAGGAATTTTGTTTATGCCTGCAGCTTTTTTGTTTTTTATTTGCTTAAGTGTTTGTTCTATTTTGCTTTTTGTAAACTCTTCTTTGTTTATATTTAGTTGTACTTTCATAATATTATTTACTTCTTCGTCAATTACCTTTTTTATAGCTTTCCGTAAAGTATCTCTCTCATCTTTCTATTATTTCTCTATCAGACTTATATATCTGTTCATTTTCCCCTTTCAGATTTAAAATTCTTTTTTATTTTCTTCCGTTTACATTTTTGTTATATTTTAGAGATTTTTCATATCTTTATTGTGAACAGCTTTTTTGCCTCTTTCGCTAGGCATCAATTTGTGAACGTTTACCTTGTTTTGCTTTGCTTCTTTACCTTTTTATTTTTAACCTAGTATTCATTTTTAGTTGGTTTTTTGTTTATTTGTTTTCCGTGGTTAGTATCTTAATTTTGATTTTTTTGTTTTTCTTTAGTGGTGTTCAAATTGGCTTGTTTTATCCAGTTTTATTATTTTTTTATTTTCGTATCCAATAGTTTTTTAGGCGTATTTTAAATTGCAGCAATAGATTTGCCATGTTTTCTCTCCATTTTTCCTGATATTTGTTATTCTTCTTAGTGTTGTTTAAGTTATCAAGACTGTATTTGAGTCTTAATGGTACGTGTTTATTATTTTTTATACTTATTTTTATTTTAGCTCTGACAAGGTAGAGATCAGAGGCTATGTCGGTGTCTCTCATCGCTCTTACGTCTCATGGTGTATTTTCCATTTTTTCTTCAATTATTATATGATATATCTGGTTCTTATGTTTCCCATCGGGTAAAATCCATGTTTCTTTGTAAATTATTTTACGTTTGAAAAAGTTACCGCCAATTACAAAGCCATTGACTGTTAGAATTATTTGAGTTACACGTTTTCATTCATATTTTCTATTCCATGTATCCTTATTACCTTTTCGTTTCCTATGTTATCATTTCCAACCTTTGCGTTTAGATCTCCTACTAAGATTTTTATCTCTTTGATGATTATTTTGTATCTTTTTCCAGTTATCTAGCAGGTGTTCGTAAAATTTGTTTTTAATGTCTATATCTTTTTCGTTTGTTGGATTAATCTTTCCTAGATACCTGTCCATTCTAATGAGCTTTTTCTATTGTTTTGTCGATCATTATTGCAACTTCTTTTTCAAACTTTGTTGAACCTTCCCCCAGTCCAGAGTGCAATAAAATATTTCCATTTGCTAGCTAAAGCTAGCTATAAATTCCCCCTATTCTGTTCCATCTTAATTTCGCTCGGTCGTAAAATTTTTATGTTGTATTTTGACATTTGCATTATTTTGCTAGCTTCACTCATGGTTCTTGCATTTGTTGTTTTCTATGTTCTTATTCATGTTCCTATCCATTGTGGATTTGTCATTTATTTTTTCCTACATTATATTTTAGTTCTTTGTTAACTGTCTTGCTGTTTTCGTACTTTTTAGAAGCTTTTCTCATTGTTCGCCTTCTTTCGAAAGAGTCCTTTGATTTATTGTTCTAGTTCTTCCTCTTTCTACATTCTTTCCCCATTCTTTTAGATCCTCAATAGTGCACTCCTCTCCATTAACAATAAGGTTGTTATATCTGATCGTTACATGTGTCCTTGACGCTGTCTTTATATGTTCTATTATCTTTCAGGATTTCTATTTTCTTGTTCCCGCTCAACATTTCCACCATTATTGGTCTACTGCTGTTATCTTTCTTTTTTCATAAGCGTCTGATATCTATTATGTCTTCTGTCGCCTCGATCCTTACTCTTGTCTTATCAAGGACTTCTCGAACTTCGGTTGTTTGCATAGTTGAATCATCATTATCCTCAATTCTAAAGATTATGAAATTCTTTCCATTTATTTCTCTTTCTAGTAATGTAGTTTTATTATTTTGTCTTCTTATTACTTGTTTTAATTTTTTTGTTTCTCTTTTCTTTCTTGTTTTTTTTATTATTTAATGTCACTTATTTTGTCACTTTTCTCCATTGAATTTATCTCTAATTTAATTCATAAATTTCTCCAGCGTCGTAGTTAGTGGTGAGTGTTGTGTTAAGCGTCTTGTATACTGTTATAAACTAAGAATCTACTCGATTCAGCTCCCAGCCAGTACACGGGCTAGCAAAATTCGAGCTCTAGTTTTCTTTTTCTTTAGGTGAATCATAACCGGTATTTTATTCCATAAAATTTATATTTAATTGGATATGTGTATATCCTAGTTTGGATTTCACTGAAAATTGTAAGGGTACTTTCTGTTACTGGAAATTAAATAAATATTTGAGTTTTTTTTTATCTTTGTCACTTTATTTACCAAGTTCCGGCCATTTGGCCGGTCGGATCTTGATTTCTAATTGTAATTATGTTCTTGGATTTTGCTTTAACTTGCTTAATTGTGTTTATCTTGCTCTCTTATATATTGTCCCTGATGTGTTGGTTGCCTAACGATTTGTGTAGTGTTTTAATTTGAAATTGCGACCTCGAATTATTTTATCTACTATATGGCTTATCTAAAATGAGAAGATTTTAGAATTAAGTTATAATGTTATTTTTAATTAATTTAGCTGTTTTTTACCCTGCACTTTGTTTAATCATGTAGTAGAATGGTTATTAATTTATATTTTAAGTTTTAGTTTTAATTGGATATTAAACTTATTTTTAGAATTTATTTACAGAGCAAGCCGAAACACTGACTACACGCGTTGATGTTAATTTACTAATTCCTGCTCACGATTTATTGCATCCTGAATTTTATTTAACATGACGTAGCCTTTATTTTTTGTCAAAACAGTTCAGCTTTGTTTCAATTTTTTTTTAAACTTGCCACCACCTTCAGCAATTGTGCTTTTCAAAGTTTCAATGTTCCTTAAACTTTCATGTAGTGAAAGTGTCTTTAAATATGCAAAATAATATGTATAAATAAGTTCTCAGCTTTTTTTCTGCAAAATTAAAGTTTTATTTAAAAACAAACAAAAAAAGCTTAAGTATCAAAGTATTCTCCGTTGGCATCGATGACCTTTTGCCATCTTTCGGGTACCTTGCGAATTCCCTGGTGATAGAAGCTCACCGGCTTCGAGACGATAAAGTTATCGATGCATTTTCGGACTTCTTCTTCTGTTTTGAAGTGCGTATCAGCCAAGTGATGCTGTAACGACCGGAATAAATGATAATCGGAAGGGGCCATGTCTGGGCTATACGCCGCATGTGGGAGAAGTTGTCATGAAGCAATGCAATAAAGAGTTGACCTCATATCATAAATAATGTGTTTGAATCACCACCCTTAATCATATTTTTATGAACTTTAGTAAGCACACAACACTGTTATAAGAAAAGAGGTGGTAAAGATATGCCTAACAGATTACAACGCAATAGCGGGGGTGAAAAACCAGTTATGGAAAGAATTTGTGACCACTGAAGGTTATAGTAGGGTCCTGTTCAATCTGGTGTTAGAAAAAATAAGAAGAAGAGCTCACGTTAATACGGAATGTACAATTATAAACAGAACGCCACAAACCCTCGCCTATGCAGATGATATGCTCATAATATGTTAAGGTTGGACTGAGAGTTAACGAATCCAAGTAGAGAGGCAGTTTTGAAGTAAACCAAAGTAAATTTGAACAGGTGGTATATTTTAAGTACCTTGTAGCAAACCTAAACAAACAAAATAGCAGAAGTTACAGCAGCGAGATTCATCAATACAAAGTTAACAGTGCACAAACTTATCCTGAGACCTATCGCAATACATGGAGCAAAAGCGTTGACTCTCAAACAAAGGTATTGAAAAGGAGAGAACGGAAAGTCCAAAGAGACATCTTAGGGCTAGTAGAAGAAAATGGAAAGTGGCGTAGGAGATATAATTACGAGCTAAAGATAGGTATAACGCTCCAAGTGCGAAATCAAAAGTAATAGACTAGACTGGTTGGAACACCTACAAAGGATGAAGGAAGGAAGAAATGTTAAAAAAAAATTATCGATGTTTCTAGGATAGCAAGGGGGGTTTCCTTGTTTTTTATGTGAATGGGATAGCAGATACAGAAAAAAAACATTGGATAAAGAAAGATTGCTCAAAAAGAGCTTCATTAGAATCTGAAACCAAAAATGTGCTTCGAAAAGCTCTCATAGATCCGAATAAAGTTCTCCTTCCACCTCTGCATATCAAGTTAGGCTTGATGAAGCAAATTTTTCAAAGCTTTGCCAAAAGAAGGTAAATGTGACAAAATTCCAGCCTTATCAACCGCCAAACTAAAAGGGGGTATCTTTACTGGTTTTGATATTAGAAAAAATCTCAAAGATAATTTTGGTAAACAAATGAGAGTTTCGAAAAAAGAAGCCTGGGGAACCTTTAAAGACGTAGTAACCAAGTTTCTGGGCAATAAGAAGGATCCGAACTTCAAATTAATCGTTGAAAACATGCTTCAGAAGTAAAAAAATTTAAATTATTCCATGGGTTTGAAGGTTTGGACTATTTTGCTGAAAATCTGGGTGTCATTAAAGAAGAGATGGGTGAGAGAGTTTATCAGGACATCAAAGAATAGAAATAAGGTATCACGTAAAATAAACTACTACAATGATGGCTGACTATTGCTGGATGTTACACCGAGATGAACTCCATAGACAACATAAAAGGAAAAGCGCGAAGCACAGCCATAAGTTGTCTAAAGAAATTTCGGCACATGGAATAAAATTGTATTTTACTAACTTTGTCATTAAGGGTGGGTGAAAATGGAGAGTATTTTCCAAATACATAACGTACTTCATAGAAGTTAATTAAACAAATAAAAATAAATTAATTTAAAAATGCACTAAAATAGAAATTTAGGCTAATTTTATGTCAATTTCCACTAAAAATTAAGGAGTTAATGACCCCCTCTGTCCTCCTCTTCAACCCCTTCAACTGTTTAGTTATAAGAGTGCATAATATAAGCCAAAAATAAATTAATTATAAGGAAAAAAACGTTTTAAGTATATTTTGAAGTCTCATATTTTCTGTTTTTTGACTCTTTACAAATTTTGAAATTCACGATTTGAATGATGAAGAACATTTTCAATGCAGCGATAAAAAATACATGGGAATCAATTATCAAAAGTTAAAAAACATGACAACCCAAATTTTGTAGTCTTGTGCAATTGATAAAATAACAGATTATTCTGTCAGAAGCAGAAGAAGAAGTTACTAGTTTTACCTACTTTGAAAGTATTATAACCAGTAATGGAGGATATAATAGTAGAATTCAAAAAGCAAAAACGGCATTTGGTCTTTTAAACAACATCTCCAATAACACAAAATTCGACTTGTTTAATATAAAGATCAAGTCTGTCTTATATTATACAGATGTGAAACCACATCCAAGTCTTTACAAATACTATTAGTAATCTATGGGGAAATATAAAAGAAGAAAACATAGTAATCCAGCCACTTTACGAACACCTATGATTAGTATCCCGAAAGAAGCCCTTGAATAGAACCTAAAAGGAAGTCACGCAAAAGATTTTTTTATTACCATGATCAAGCTTTTTAGCAAATGCTATGTTTGATGTATGCTATAGCTAGGTTAATGTTTGGAGTTTTGCTATTCAACCAAAGAAAAGGTCTTCATTCTGACCGCCTTTTACGAGAAGAGCCAAAATGCTAGTGAAGCGCTAACTGCCTTGAAGGTTAAGTTTGAGAAGCGAACTACCTTGTCTGTCTCTACAATAGCAACGTAAAAATACCATGATAAAGTTTGCCGTATAATTATATTGTCTACTTTACCACAGGCTAGTTGGAAAATTTGAGAAAACTCACAAGTTCGGTGTGAGTGTGGGCTCCAAGAAACTGAATCTATATCTGCATAAGATTCAACTGCAAACTGCTAACTGAAGTCAATGTTAGCAAAAGATTCACTTTTCCACTACGGAATTTTCGGCCCAGTTTCTCACAAAATATGTGAACGAAGAAGTTTATCGTACACGGACGATGCCTTATTAAGGGCAAGATCAATAAAATAGTTGCGTAAAATGACAAAAGCTTTAGTAATAGAAGCAAGGAAAATTGGGCTAGAAATAAATGTAGAAAGATCAAAATACATGAAAATGGGTGCGAAGAAAGATGGAAGGAAAAAACTTAGATACATGGATAGGCAATCAAGAAACAATAGAACTGGAAAGAGTAAAACTGGACGAGTACCTAGGGGTGGTTATAACAGAAGACAGAAAGAACAAGAGTGAAATAGAAGCAAGATCCATAAAAGGTAATAGAAATGCGGGTATGTTAAGAGCATTGCGTATATATAAATCTGTGCTAAGATCAACTGCAACATATGCCTGTAAAACGTGGGTCCTAAACAAAAGCAAACGGGATAAGTTGGAAATGTGGGAACGCAAGTTACTTAGAAGAATATTTGGAGGTGAAAGGACAAAAATGGCATGGGAAAAGTTGCAAATCTTTTTGGAGGAACGAAAATAACAAATTATATAGAAGGAGAAAGGATTAGATGGCTGGGCCACATGAATGCATAGCAATAGCCTAGCCGAAAATATATACGACGCGCGAGTGTATGGGAAAAGAAGAAAAGATAGATCAAGGCGGTTAAGAAAGACCTACAACTAAGACTAAACTACAACTAAAGAGGGTTAAAGAGTGAAGCTATAGACCTAAAGGCCTGTTGAAAAGGTTGTTTATATTGTATATGTATAGTTCTCGAGACATTCATTCTAATTGTGTGAGACAAAAGACAAGTCAACCAATACCGGTTTCAGCAAGATGGAGCCATTCTCGTCGGACCATTGTTACAGAAGTCTTTGGAAAGAGGATCGTAAGTCTGGACGCCCCCCGTAAGATAGAAGGTGGCATCAAGTGATCCCCAAATTATCTTAAGAGCAGGGTTTATCGGAAGAAACCCCAGTTCATCGACGAACTCAAGAATCGCATTGCAGAAAAGGTTTTGACCATTTCTGCGGACATCAGAAAAGCCGCAATTTAGAGATTCGGGAAAAGAGTTGAAATGACCATCTCTAATAAAGCCAGTCACTTTGAAAACAACGCACTGAACTTCATTTATTCATCATTTGGATTTTTTCTTGCGCAATAATTTTTTTATTGTTTGAGTCACATGACCTGAAGAGCTCCGTATTTAAGGAATAAGACTTGAAGAGAGCTAAAAGCTCTTGCCACGAACAGGACCAGATGGAGGCTCGTTGTAGAAGTCCTGTGCTCCCAAGAAGAATAAAAGGAACTGGTCGTCCGGATAAGCGACGTTCGGATAATCGACTTTGTAGTGTAGCCTAGACGACCACTTGGTCCTTTAGGCGCAAGCGCCGGCATTTTGTTCGAATTCTTATAAAAGACGAAGTGCAAAATATAAGTATCCAATTAATGGATGGGGTGGTGGAGGGAGAATGAAAATTCGGCAGATGAAATCTGCACCATTCCGAAGCAAATTGATATGATCACCTTTAAAATTTTCCGACAGCCTCAATCGATTACGCTTCGCAACATTAAGGCGAGCGCGTGACGCTCACGTGCCGTCGAGAAATATTCGCCCGAGCTACGTCGTCGTTATATATAAGACGCCCTGCCGTTCCAATGCCACCGCGGTTGCGTGCGCGGGGATCGAGCGCACGCACGGCTAAGGTGGTTTACAAACAAGTCGTGCGTCGCGACGCCCGGGGAGAACAGGGAGGATGCAAGTGCACTGCACGCATGCCGCGGCGATCGTTACGTTAGTAGCGGCGGCGGCGGCGGCGACGGCGACGGCGTGCGTCGCGCGTAGGGCTGGCGTCGATACGGTGCGGCGTCACCGGCATGTCGCGAACTCGCCGCCACCACCGGCGCAGCGCAGCCGAATATAAATACACAGAGAGCTGGCGTCTTTATTAATAGAGCGTAAGTGGCCGGTGGCGGGCGTCGGGCGTTAGGTGTGAGGCGTCGGGCATCGCGCGGTTTCCAGGGCGCGCTCTCGACGGACGTCGGGCGGCGGTGGTATGTAGCGGCCGTAACGGTGAACGCGACAGCGCGAGAGTACACGCGACATCACGACAACGCTACCACGCGAGTATCGAACAGGGAGCGAGAAACCGCAGTGCGCAGCGTGGAATCGATGAAGAATAGTACGTCGGTGGCGTGGTGAAGAGCCGCTGGTGATGGGCAGGGGCGCGCACCGCGGCGCCGGCCGGTGACCCTGAGGAATGTTCATCCCCGATTCGCTGCGTAGCTGCATGGTGGAGCCCGATGTGTCCTCGTACTTGCAGACGCCGTCCTCGGGACAGGTGCCTACCCGCTGCTACCCTTCCTACTCCCCCCGCGGCGTGATATGTAATTAACATGATTAACCTCAATGTTCTGTTTTGGCGGCTCGGGTGGATGCAGTCGCGGCTGGGCCGCATCTGCCCCGCTGGCCCTCGATGTTGACTGATGTTCTGTTGTTGCAGTTGCAGTCATACTTGTTCTTGTTGTGTTGTTGCTCTGTATGCTGTTCTGTATTTGCTGCTCGGCTCGTTCTCTCATTGCTAGCGGCTAAAAATAAGCGGACTAAAATAAATCGGCATTTCGAGACGAGCGTCGCCTGATGGTTCCGAAACGCGGACAAGCCGACCATTGCTGGCTGGTCTGCCATAGCATGACTTGGTGTGCGATCCGGCGCTTTCTCCTGGATCAACCCGACTCACTTAGCACGACTCCCGCATTGCACTCACGTCCATCACACTGACGCTATTGAACCCGACGTTGGTATTGAGAGCGACCGACGCGCGCGAATAATTGGAATGCATCGTGCTGCCGGTGCACTGTCGTCGGTTGTTGTTTATGTGATGCAGTTGTTGTAGTGTGCATGCAAAGTTGTACGTGATCAAGCCGGCCGATAGCGATGGCCCCAGCTGCGACTCGCAAAACCCGCATTGCAGCCCGTTCATTGTCCACTCCACTTGCTCTTCCTTTCTCTTCACTCACCTTAGTCACTCTCTAAATCACGACTTGTCTAACATACAGTTTTATGTTCTCTTCTTGATGTTCTTCTTTTGTCTGTATCACGTGTGTATTAGGTTTGCTTTATATACTTATCACGCACGCGTTTGTTACACCAGAGAGTGTTGATGAGTGCATGTGTATGTCGCCAGGACGAGTTCCACCCCTTCATCGAGGCGCTGCTGCCCTTCGTCAAGTCTTTCTCTTACACCTGGTTCAACCTGCAGGCAGCAAAGAGGAAGTACTACAAAAAGCACGAGAAGCGAATGTCCCTGGAGGAGGAGCGCCAGTGCAAGGAGGCTCTACAGGTACGTCGTTAGGTAACTAGAGCGCCGCGCTCATTCTAATCTTCCGCCAGAACGAGAAGGCCGAAGTTAAGCAGAAGTGGGCATCGCGCCTGCTGGGCAAGCTGCGGAAGGACATCACCCAGGAGTGCCGCGAGGACTTTGTGCTTAGTATCACGGGTAAACGGCCTGCGGTGTGTGTGTTGTCGAACCCAGACCAGAAGGGCAAAATGCGCCGCATAGACTGTTTGCGACAGGCAGATAAAGTGTGGCGGTTAGACCTGGTCATGGTGATACTGTTCAAAGCCATTCCCCTCGAGAGCACGGATGGCGAACGCCTGGAGAAGAACCCTGACTGCTCGCAACCGGGCCTGTGCGTCAACCCTTACCACATCAACGTTTCCGTCAGAGAGCTCGACTTATATTTGGCCAACTTCATCAACAGTCACGGTAATAAAATCGCATTCTCGGATACGCACATTCCGCTACAAACCGCGTTTTCTTTGCAGACATTCTGAGCGGAATCAGCTACAATAACAACAACAACAACACCAAAAAAGAAGACGAACGAAAAACCAAAGGTAATTTTAAGAATTCTTACTGTAGTTGTCACATGATTGCGAGCCGTTGCGACATCACAAGCGTTTTGAGTTATATACTTTTGCTTGACATGATAATATGAACTCAAGTAACTTTATTCCGAGACGTTTGAGAGATAATTGCTTATCTTCAAACCTCTTTGATGTGATGACAAGTTTTATAATTTCAGTTGTAAATTTCAATAGTTGCTTGTACTTTCAGGCTACACGCATAACCCCTACAACGGAGTAGTCTGCAACGATATTATCATGGCAACCGGAGTATTTTCCTCAAAAGAGCTGTGGAGGCTTTCTAAGTGTAAGAGATTTCGATGTAAGCGATCGCTTGGGTTTTGACGAGTCCAATTTTCCACAGCTTCCATTTTACAAGAAATGTCTGAACCACAGCCAGCGATTAACAGCGTAAAAGTGGAACATCCTGCTTACTACTGCAACAGCTACGCCGACCAGGGACCCGTCGTGGGTGACCGATCGGCATCAGTCGATGTTATGGTCGTTTCTGCCGCATATTGTAAGTATATATTTATATACACAGAGAATGTCTCATAATTTTGTTCATTTGTTTATAACAACTTGATAGTTGTCGCTAAAGCGACAATAGCGCAAAAAAGCATTTGCACTGCTAAAATGTAAACCTTTCTCAGAAGCTAGTTCAGTAGCTATATCTCAAGCTAAATACGAAGGCTTTCATGTCCGGTGTTTTGGAAACTCTTGACGTTTCGTCTACAACTGTGGCGAACATCTTTAGGAAAAAAACCTTCTAAAAGAAATTTAAGAGTTTCCAAAACCCAACCACGGCTTAACAACCCAAAAACAAGCAACACAATACATCTCAAGCTGATCAACCCAACTCGACCACAAGTACACGTAAGTTATCAGGTAAAGTTGAAATTTTAAAATAATCAGCAACGAAAAGGTAAAGAATTGTACCGCACGTAACTTCAGCACATACACAAAAGAGAGGGAAGATTTTTCACCTACTTCTTACAAATCCATCAAACAAATTGTGGCGTGTGACGAAATCCAGGTCAAACGCCAAAACCCAGTTTCAAACGTGACAGATTTGAACACACACTGATATGGATTTGGTGGATCATGACAGACCGTATCCTCTAAATGTGGACTGTGGAACTTCACTCTGCTCAACTATAACAGGAGCACAAAAAGCAAACGCCAAAACATGGAGCTCAGCCCGCTTATCACTACCAGATTACTCCCCATGCTAACTAATTTAACAATATCGGGGTACGGCAATGTCTTGTATGGATGCCGACCATAGATCATAACTGACTATATATTAAAAAATCAATGTAATTACTTCTTGTTTCTTTTTAACCCATATAGCGGGAAACTTATGGGACACCAAGATGTGCCAAAATTTGCCAGAAGGCAAGTATTACTAACTGCCCGGCTCCTAAATATCATTTACCTTTTAAACACTTTAAGGTTCAATTAACAGAATTTGTATGGAAAGAAAATCAGCAGAGACCATACAGAGCTTTACCCTAGTCGATACTTAGAAACGATTTCTACCAAATAAGACTAACGCAGTTTTTTCTAACCAAAGTTTTTCGCAAAAGTGATTCGTAACAAGGCACCCAAAAGTACTAAGGCTTTTAATTTTTTTTTTTTTTTGGTATGGTCTCAACCTCAGATTATATAACAGACTACTTGGAGTACCACGACTAAACCCTAGTTAAGTAGACTTTTTTGAAAACTAAAGAGATGTGTAGCTGTTCTAACAATTTGTCATAACAAATTCTCTGTACTCAAATAGTTTTTTTAGTCGACATTGCATAGCATGCTGCTGGTTAACCAAACAAAATTTCTGTTCAAAGTCTCCTAAAGTGCTCTGCGGCTAATGTATGATCTATCTTATACAACTATTATAATCTAATGGTGTTTATACTGTTATTTGATGCATAAAAATGGTTTATTTAACTTTTCACAGCAGTAAATACGTTTATGCATGAAAAAGCATGAAAAATACAATTTTTGGACGACTTTTATCTCACCCTGTATGTATTAAGTAACTCGGAAGCCCAATTTATCTACTTGGCACGGAGAGCCAGGGGTATTACAATAGTGATTTTAAAGTCCTAATCAAATAATTTTTAAAGAAAAATTAAGAACTTCGATATAATTAATTTTTTGAAGGGGAAGGGGTCAAAAAATATATAACCTTAGTTTAAGGAACGCTATGTTAGAAGAAGAGTAAAGTTTTCTGCAAGACCAAGTTGTTGGCGCACCAAAGGTGTTTGTTCTAATGAATTTTCCACGAATAATTTAAAAGTTAATTTTTATTATAGCCTCCAACAACTATCTAATATAAGAAAAAAATAGTTTTTGATGTTCTTGAAAGTCGTGGGTTTCTTTTTCTTGTTCGTCTTATTATTAGGCTATTAATCTGTTTTAACCAGATTATCTTTCCAACGTTTACGGAGACGTCCTCGGCTTGCCTTTCTTTGTGGCCTATGATGCCTCGCTATTTTGACTATGTTCTTATTGTCTACTTTTGGTCCAATTTTTGATACCTTGTATTTAGCATTTTCCTCTTCTCTCGTCGTTTCTAACGTGATCTAGTCTCGTTTTTCCTAGAATGGCAACTACAAAAATGTCAATATTAAGAAAAATTGTAGAGAAAATGAGTCGTTGATATCGCCATTAACATAGGGGTTTTTAGTTCCATTGTTTAGCTTTTCTCGTGGGAGTGTTTTATGGCTTTGGCGGTAGAGTAAGTAGATTAAGACAGAGCATCGACAAAAGCTGACGGTTTGAGCAGAGATTTTTTGTAGATAAATCTCAGATGCTTTTGGAATTCAGATTTGTTCTGACAAAGATCATTTTTATTAGTGTAATCTAAGTTGCTACAAAAGATTACGCAACATTACTAAAATACTATATCAGTAACAGTTATATTTTTTATATTACGATTGTTTGAATGTTTCTCAGAAAACGTAAGTTTAGATTGGTGTCCCTGTGTGGAAGATTGCCTCACACGACTACCTGCGGATATCAACATCCGGCTCGAAGGACCAAAATGTTCCTGCATAACCTCCACTAGTTCAAAACGCGATGCAAAACCTTCACTCTTGAAGATTCCTATTCTGACTGCTTTATAATTTTTGGAAACAATACTCTCATAATAGTATACTTGTATAATTTCGAACTAACAAAATAGTACCGTAAGATTTGAAGTTACTAGCAATTTTGTATTAGCTACTGCAAAAAATTGTTTTATTGAAATTCCAAGAAAGTTTGAAGTAGCTTTCCTCTGTTCTATGAACAATCGACGTCTTATGATTAGCACAAATATATGTGACAGCCTTATTCGATGGAGTTGGAGCTATTCTACAGTAGTTACCACAACCACACAAAAAGAAATCCGACATTCAACTGATGCATCCACCATCCTTATCAATAAAAATTGTGGTGGAACATCTTGGTGCATGAAATGTACATCTGATATTCCAGTAGTTTCAGCAACGCGTCCGTTACAACATTTAGATATCCTAGGTGGGGCAACATCGCGAACTCAATCAGCTTATCGTCTAAATGCCCAATCAGACATTCAAGGTAAAAGTTGGTCGGTGCCAAGATTCCGTGATAGCATGGGTTTTGGTTTGCCCAATGATGGATTGCTGGGAAATCCCCTTGACATTATTAATCCCTAATGGAAGCGATTCATTCCTGTTCTTATCTGATGAATTGAATGCTTGCACCCGCTGTACGTGATAAGGGTACAAGATCTGCTCTTTCAGCATTCTCCATGCAGAAAGATCGCTAGCATTCGTATGTACACTGGTTGCAGGATTTTCTGCGATTATAGAGGTAATTTGATGCCTCATTTGTGGTGTTACAACGAATTGCGCTCGTCTACATTCTTGAATCAATGACCCGAAGTGATTTGAGCAATTATGCACATAAATACGGCAAGCTTTACGGGTATTTCCAGTAGTATGGTGATATACAAGACGCTAGCATAGATCTCAGTTAGAATTATTACTGAGTGAGATGAAATACAAAATTGCTAATGGAGTATATAGTCCTACAGTACCATAAATTAAACTAATGGTAGAACTATACAGATAACTATGGATTTCAGCGGTTATTTAATATAGAAGAGCAAAATAAAATAGAATTTTAGTCATACTTATATGGTACATTTGAATGTATTTCTTGAAAAACGATTTGTTGAATAACGGCGCTTTTGTACCTCAGGAGCTCAGAAATTGCCCGATTCAGCAAATCTAAAAGACTGTAGGACAGCTAATAGGAAGAGGTCTGGCGCTCCATCTTGCTGAAACCAAACATTGTTCGAAATTCCCACGTTGTGCAGTTCTGAGATGACCCATGACTACTTGTCCGTGACTGAAACCAAACGGGTGCGTTCCTGTAATTTTAGTCCAGAATGAGTGCGATCCATGACATGATTTGCGCTCATTAAAAAACTTAGAATTGCCTCTTCCATCAACAAAGGCGTAATTTCAGGATCTTGAATAAATGTCATGTTACCTGAAAATCTGTTGGGCCGTTATTAAACGTTGTTACAGCATCAACATACAAGTGATCTCGTATTTAACCATATCAACCTTTCACTCGTGGATATAATTTTATGTCTTCCTGATATTCACAATTCAACGATATTTATCACATGTACGAAACGTTCAAATCATAAAGCTTTACAAAAAATTTTTTGGTTTTTATTAGAAATTATGATATGAGATTTACCTGGCTTTCAAAAGCTATGGCAATTTTTTTGACATCAATTTTAGTTTTAATTGTTCCTTATGCGTTGATATGTTTAGAAGAAATTTGAAACTTTACTTCAGGATGTGGTTTGGAAGAGACAAAACATTATTTCAAGATAAAACAGTCGTACAGTTGCTAGTTGCTTTAGATCAATCAAAAAGTGACAGAATTAACTGGTTTTCCATCGCAATGCCTTCTTTGTCAGTTCTGCCTTTCCAACATACATCAAACGGGCTCATAAGGATGTACCGTTAATTCAACATTGTCATAAGTTATATATGGTATGAAAACATTAAATGGTAGAAGCAATAGCACACTTAAAATACAATAAATGTGTGTATGTGCATTATCACACTTACAATTAGTATTCGCTCCCTGAGCTTTTTCACTTAATGAACGTGTTGGTTGCACAGTATGGTCTACATTTAAAGCCCATAGATAACAACTTTGTATACAATATTCACCGTTGTCAACAACACTTTAAATTGACTTCTGTGTCAATGTTTTTGAATTCACAGATAGAAGAATTAACTATTTCATTTACATTTTTTAGTTCTTTCTCATCTTTAGATAAATTTTATAGATCAACAGTAACTAGTTGTTCTCATTTAACTCTTGAAGGTACTAAAGGTCAAATAAATATATTTGCATTAGTCAAGTTTGAGTTGCTCGTAATAATAGGTCTAGTAAAAAGAAGTCCATTATTTTTGCATGAAATTGAAGGTTTTATAAAACATACTTAGAATAAACCGATTTAGGTCAAATATGCGCCATTTTGTTCGATAACTTGTTGCCATTTTGAAGGTAATTTCATTATGACTCTCTAATAGAAGCCCTTGTCCCTATTGGCAAAAACTGGGACAGTCGATTTTTACAAGCCTCTCTTGAGGCGAATTTTTCACCAGCAAAATAGTTCGCCATGAACAGGAATACGTGGTAATCACTTGGTGCTAGGTCCGGACTATAAGATGGATTCATAAGAACTTCCTCCGGAGCTTCTGGCGAGTGGCTATTGATGTGTGTGGTCTGGCGTTGTCTTGATGAAACACAATTCCTGTCTTAGTGGCCAAATTTGGCCGCTTCTGGGCAATTGCTACCTTCAGACGATCCAATTGTTTACAGTACAGGTTCGAATTAAGAGTTTGGCCGTAGGAGAGCAGCTTATAGTATATAATGCCTTGCCAATCCCACCAAACGCACAGCAAAACCTTCCTGGCCGTCAATCCTAGCTTGACCACCGTTTGCGCCGGCTCACCGCGCTTCGACCACGACCTTTTCGCTTGACGTTGTCGTAAGTGATCCACTTTTCATCGTCAGTCACCATCCGCTTCAGAAATGAGTCGACTTTGTTGCAATTCAGCAGCGATTCACAGATGGAGATTCGGTCCATGAGGTTTTTTTGCGTTAACTCGTGTGGCACCCATACATCCAGCTTGTTTTTGTATCCAGCCTTTTCCAAATGGTTCCAAACGGTTTTTTTGTGCAATGTTTTAGCTCCTGGGCAATAGAAACAGTGCTTATATGACGGTCGGACTCGGCCATTTACATGATTTTATCCACATTTTCGACAATTGATCTTCCAGAGCGTGGTGCATCTTTGACACCGAAATTACCAGAACGGAATCGACGAAATCAAAACTACGCTTGATTGGCTGTTACAGTATCAAAATCATGAACGCTATTCACATTTTCAGCCGCCTGGCTTGCGTTTTCACCTTTATAGAAGAAAAACTGTAAAATATAGCGTATTTTCTCTTGCTGGTGTCCATCTTTGACGTGAGCTCAAACAAAACTGAGTCAACCATTTACATAACTGTCAAATAATTTTTTTAGTGCGAAATGTCAGCTTTCTAACGCCATGTAGTGTAAACCCATCGGACTTTTAGAGCGCGAAATACAATTTATTAAAGCCATCTATTGGAAAAATAATCGATTTCTTTTTACTAGACCTATTATTTTTTTTTATATTCTGGTTGTACAGATGAATCAAAACCCTATTTGCAGAACATTGTCATATTTTTAGTTTCTGGTCTTTTATTTATAAAAGATTCTGTGTGACAGAATAGAGTTTAAGACGTAGTGTGTCGCTAAAACCCTTTTTTGGAAGATCTGACATTTCTTTTTCACCAATTTTTTTTCTTGCGAAACGAGGATCTCTTATTACAACTTGGCTTCTACGCAAGTTGCCCTGGATGTGTAGCAGTGACACATTTCAGCACTTTGGATGTTGCAAGTCATTTGAATATAAAAAATTCTTCGACATATTAATGAGTTCTCAATAATTTAGCCTTTTGGTTGTTCGTTTTGGTTGAAGTATTTTAAGTTTTCCCAACTCATCCCTCTCTTGTGCATAGCAGCAGCATAGTTCAAAAATGTTGCAAAGTTTACACTTAAGACCTTCACTTGTTTTTTATTAGATTTCTCTACGTCAGAGATAAAAATAATTTTATAAAGATCAGCATATGCTCTTTAAGACACTGCATGTGTTCCACCAAAGATTTTCATGTAGTTTTCATTCTGACGCAGGTCAGTCTAAAATTATGGACGATCTTAGATGATGTGAACTGAATCTTCACAAATTCTAAAAGATAATGTTTAATTTATGAAATGCAATAAAATAAAGTGAAACGATGTTGGCCAATCTTCACAAATCAAGTCGTGATGATCTTTTAAAATCAGTAGCCGCTCTGCAGTAAAACGGTAATGCATTCACGTAAATCGCAGTTGCTGTTGTTGAATACGTAATAAACAATATGTACAGAGTGTTTATTACTGCATGATAAGTTCGCCGAAAGCTTGCCTTATAGATGGAAGATTTTGATCGATTGCTTTCTCTTAAAGGTTGAAGAAATAAATTTAATTTTAAGTCACATGTTAGTGAACAAGCCTTACACCGAAAGGTAGAAAGGTTTTGGATTAAGTAAGTAAGTAAGTATGTTAGTGAACAATGGAAATTAACTTTGTTTATAATGGATTATTGCATAGTCAAACAGAAACTGGAAATTTGTATTAAACACTGCATATATCGGAGTGTTGCAAAAGTAATTTCGAATTCCACAAATAGATAGCTTTAGTCATATTGTCGAAAATGTATTCGTTTTGGCATTCGTTAGCCGTCACTTTTAAAATGTTACAAATGTTAGTTTTGTATTGGTTTTAAGATATTTATGGTGATGATGCCTTAACAGAACTCACTTGTCAGAATTGATATACCAATTTTCGTTACAGTGATTTTTCACTCAAAGATAATTAACATTTTAGTCGACCAACTAAAGATGATGACCAAATCAAAGCCATAATAGAAACGAGTCGTCATATTTTAACATATGATATGGGTGGCAGGCTCTGAGTTCATTTTTCTATCATAGACAGGCATTTTCAGAAGCTTGAATTCGTTAAAAAGCTCAATATTTTGGTTCTACGTGTATTTAAAGAAATTCACTTATCATAACGCACCAAAATCTGCGATTTTTGAATGGAGTGATAACTGGTGATGGAAAATGTGTTTTACAATAACATCGTGAAGCAAACGTGACGAACCAGTAGCAACCACATTGAAAATTGAGTTGGATTATGCTATCAATTTGATCATGTTATGTATTATGAGCTGCTTCTAAAGAAACAGACGATTAATTCTGATGTGTACTGTCAACATCTAATAAAATTGAATAAAGCAATTTAAGAAGAACGTCCAGAATTGGCAAATCATAAAGGAATTGTGCTTCACCGTGATAACGCTAGGCCACAAACATATTTAGTAACCCGTCAAAAATGATTGTAGCTTGGTTGGGAACTGGTGTCACGTCCACCATATAATCCTAACCTTGCATCATCATATTACAATTTATTTCAATCTTTGCCAAACTTTCCAATGATGATCATGCTGTGAAATCGCATTTAGTCCAGTTTTTTCCTGATAAGTTCTTTTAGCGTATAATCTTGAAGTAATGTGTTATATTTATTTAAGTTTGTAAATTAAATATTGATTTGTATTATTGTTCCAGCTATGCCACAAAACACAACCTTAGTATCGTCCAGTTCACAAGCGGCAAGTCCTGGTGCTTTGTTTTACCAGCACAGTCCAGAGCCGCATCACCATCAAAATCAAGTGAAGTATCCCGAAAATGGGCACGATACACTTTCAGATTTCGTTACTTTTGTATGCCAAGAAACGGAAAACAGCCAGCAAAACGCACAGGTTGGTGGATACTAAATAAATATTTGTTCTCCTAGTTATGGTTTTTTAAATCAGATGCAAACGGGAATGTCAAGAAGTCCAAAGTCTCAATACTTCCCTTCCACGATGCTTCCTCCACCTCCATTGCCGCCCATGGCCCGCCCTGTGGCGATAATTCGTTCAACAGGAGACGTATCCTTGAGCGGCACGAACTCTCCTCCAGCCAGTATTACGCCGCCCGGTAGCGAAACGTCTCCGGCAAACGACGTCCCCGAGCTGAATTCGTCTCCTCCTCTGAGTCCAGGGAGTCAGGACCGCCGAAAGTCTCCATCTCAGCACAACTCAGTCCCGACGAGCAGCCCGTATTCGCCCAACCGTGACTATTCGTTCAACCACTTTCATCCACAACCAGGACATGTTGGTAGTATATGCGGTGTGACAAGTACTTCAGGAATTAATGCGTGCGTTACAGCTTTTCAGCTACCCGAATATGAGCGGAATGTCTGGTGTTATCAGTCCTACCAACCTCAGCATGTACTCACCCAGTGTGAATACGGCGAGAGGTACTCCGCGTTCTAGTGCTATTCCTAGATGGAGCACCCCCCTTTTTACGCTCGACCAAGAAGACTTTAACATGATTACACATCCCGTATCGGGATCGAATCCTGAATCGAACACGGTCATTCTCATGGACGAAGCGGCGTCGGCAGTGTCGGCCTCGGAACACGCGTCGCAATGTTGCAGCAGTTCGAACCTTATGTGCGAAGCCGACCGTTTCTTTCAGGCAGGTGTATCAGGGGATGGGCTAGAGAGTTCTGCCTCGCGGGAAACCGAGTCACTGTCGACACCCAAGTCACCCTAAGTCTTACAATGACAAACTGCCTTATGATCTGCAGCTTTTTCGCTGATTTATGTGTGAAGATTATGTTAGATTATATCATCAGTTAAAAATGTCAGTGCGCATTAGGAGCTGCTCAACTAGCATAGTAGATACTGTACATGTACTTAAGTAGGTTAGAACAAAATGCCAAATTAGGCTGTGTATGCACTGCAGCCTGGAGTATCTTGAGGGCGACACACTCTCAAAATGCTCATACGTCGGTGATTTTTAGATAAATTCTGTTCCTATGTTGGGTAGAATATCCAGCGGCGCTTGTCTTCCACAAATATGCTTAGCGCGCTGGCCGATCTTTGGCTCTGCACGCACAAGCAGTGAGCTGGGTCTGTGCCTTAGTATTACAATAATGTTAATACCGTAGCCTAGTTAGAGACGTTATATATTCGAGCTTGCTCACAGCGCAACCACAGCTCATCGGTATACTACAATAACGACAAAATGCCAGCTGCACCAAATTAACATGTACATAATATATTTATATACGTACATAACATATGTTGCCAATGACTTGGAAAACGTAAATACTTCATGATGCGCATCACTGGGTCGTGACTCGCATTACCAAATATGTTTCCTAAAGTGTTGGTAATATATTAATAAAAATACTGTGATCCAGTACCTTTAAAGCAGTCATGGTAAGGCGTAAAAGTAACGAACAGGTCATCGTCACTTCGTCAGGTCACGCTTTATCCGACTCCTTTATTATATTTCACTTCTAGTCACACGTCGAGCAGAGTGACCCCGACTGATGTATTTATTCCCTCCGTTTCGACAACTAACTTGTGCTCCGCTGGGACACTCTGCCTCATCCCATCTAGCTATTCTATTACTATATTGTACATAACGATGTCTGTTAATTAACACATACTTATAGAATCGGGTGATATTATAACCAGTGCCATGATATTGTTGACTCAATTGTTAGATGTGTTTTACACGTCAGTAGTATTGGTTATTAATTATTGTAGAAAGCTTGAACAAAAAACAAATGTATGAAATTTCTTTTAAAATTAAATCAGAGGGTTTATTTAATAATACCGACTTTGATTACTTCACCGCCCCTCTTCGTGCAGAAGATCAACATTGTACCTATTGTAATCAATATTAAACATACTTAAGGAGGCCATACTTACATTGAAACAGAAATAGCCACTTTGGTTGTCTCAAAAATATATTTTATGAAATATTGACCATCAAGCTTTACATTCTTCTAGTATTAAAATAAATCCTGATAATAATTTACAACGTTCCAATATCTTAATTTTCAACAATTTGCTAAAAGCTTAAATATCTATTTACAATGAGGCCATTTTGACTCGTTTAGATCCATTCTTGAGCATAAATCTTCAATAATTTTTTCAACTTTCACGTTTTTGTAGCCATATTAATCTAACCCTTTTCTTGGTGCTGTCATATCAGCAGTAGATGTATGGTCTCCACTCCATCTATTTGCATTGGCTCTGGCTACATGCCCCTTATAACTCCATTTCAGTTTTGTTCTTTTGATACCAATATGTATTATAAGGAATTGGAATAGAATAAACGAAATAAAGGTTGAGAACTGAGTTAAGGTGTAATTTTTCTTTTATAAAAAGTTTTTTATTACATTCTTTGAGCGAATTGTAGGACTTATTCAATTAATTGACACAAAGGGACATGCAATGTATTCTGTTTCTTGAAGCTTTAGATTTTGAATTTCTCCTTTAACAGATCTATTACTTCATTTGGACAATTTTCTATGATATCGTGGTATTTAGTTGCATACGTTTCTCAGAATTTTTGATTCATTTTTAATTTGCTTGTGCAGCCCCAAAGTCCATAGAAAACGAAGAAAACCCGCGATTAGTATCACCATACGTTTCTTTATTCTTTCACCAAAATTACAAACATTTCTAAATTAAAATTTTTTGTATGGCATTTTATGTATAATTTTCATTAGTCTCAAAAGTTTGCACAACAAAATTTGATGAGAAATTGGAAAACTGTATTGTCAAACATCGTGTTACTTGGTTGTTAGGGCGTGGATAAGATCTACCTTTTGTTGATGACAAACCTCCAAATATAGTCTAAGATTTTGAGAAAGCCCGAACAACAGAATGTTTCAAAAAAGCTTCCTCCTTTATTCAACTACATTGTATAATATATATAATTAAAAAAAGAAACTAAACAAAGATATAGACCCAAAAATTTTAAGAAAGGAAATTTAAAACGAAAAGCAACAGTAAAAATAAAAAGAGAACATATGTTATTATTTAATGATATTAAATCAGAAGACTATCTGATTAGTAGACGTCTCTTTCTCTTATAGTCTATTGCGTTGTATTGGTTAAGATGAACGTTTGAGATTGACTTTTTAATTTATTAAGTACAAGAATAATACATGTCAATAAGCTTGAGGATCGATTGCTCGAACCATACTTATGTAAACCAACACTTCTGGTTGGACTGGTAAAAGCTATCGTTTCAGATTGATTGTTTATTAGATACGGGTATAACCTTTGTCAGCAGTGATTGTTTTGTCACGAGATGTTTTGGGAAAATTTTGTCCGTTATTCTTTCTGTTAAAACGAAAAATTGGAAGCAACGACTTGAAAAAGGCATCAAATAACAATCAAAAAATGAAAACGTTTTGAGTTACGAAAAATAGAAATTTTAAGTGCAACGCGAAATTAGTTCTGGAATTGTCTCTTTCAGATTTCGCTTTAATATCTTCTTTCTTGAGCAGCTTGTTTGCAGCACATTTTGTTCCATTTGCTCTGTTCAAACTCTCTTTGATTTTCTGGCGATAGAAATTGAATGTTACTATGGTCAACTTTTTTTTTAAATTTTGTAGTTCTACATTAGTAGAAGGCTATTGCCGAAATGAACCAGAAAAAGCTCGTCTTACATTAAGCACTAACTCTAATTGGAGTGTTTGATGGAAAACTCATCACAACAGGACTCCTTTTATCTTTAGCAAGTTACAAATCTATGTGGCATTACAGTTATAAAACCAGATGAATTGTTGGACTATGAAATTCAATTTAAAATATCGAACAGAAAAACCACATGGACGTATGTGGAAGAAGATACAATTAAAACTTTACCCTCTTCTTCCAAGAAAATTCCGAAGCATCGATTTGCTTATCTAAAAGTGCTCAATTTTTTATAAAAGCTGGTAAGATTTTTTTGGCTCGCCTTGTACCAAAACCACATAATCATTCTTGACAGGCGCATATTTGCGTCTCTACAAGTGTTGCTATAGTTACCCACAACACAAATAAAATAGAAATAGTTTCAGTGTCACCACAACTAAGCACAATAATTGTTTAACACTTTTGTAAGGTCTACAAATCCATGGTAAAGATCTGCAGTTTCTCAAAATGGATGAGTCGCGCATACGTTCTGGAAGGCCGATTTCCAGAATGCCTTCGTCGAGTTCAGGAACGGTAAGAACACCGAATAAACATAAGCTGCATACAATCATGTTGCAATTATAACAAACAAATATTGCATTTGTTATAGTTTGAGTATAGTAAACTTGAGGTCACGCATGACAATAAGAGCAGGGTATCCAATATACTTTATCATGTGTCTTTTTATTGTTAATGTTTGGTTTAGTGTTTTTTATGACAGTTGATAGGAATTTATAGACTTATTTTTTGATACGAAAGGTCTAAATAGTAATATATCAGGGCATGTCAACTAGTAAACGTCATGGTTGGAAGCCATATGTTCAAATGAAGCTACCACTATATCTAACTGAATTTGAGATTTAACGGTTGTTTTAATTGTATGTGCTTTTGGTGCAGTTCTATATAGTTGATCCTCGGTTTTGCCATTAAGTTTATCGCATTCTATTTTCTCTTTACGGAGGTGTTCTAATTGTAGAGCAACTTATATTCGAGAAAGTTGGTTAGCATCATTTTCCTAGGGTTCCTTTCGCCTAACCAACGAATTGTTCGTTAGAGTTCATTATTTTATGTATGTTGTTCTATTACCTCATATTGCCAATGCACATTTGGTTATATTTCCTCATACGGCTTTGGAAATATTGTAAAACTTCTCCGGTACCTGTTCATAAATAGACTCGTCCTAGTTTTACCTCTTCTATTTGTTTCAGTTAATCCAATGATATCTCACCTCTTTTTCCAAAATTTCTGGTCTATTCTTAGATAAGACGGATTTAGTATTGTACGTTGTAACGTTCATTCATTTTTAGTAGCCTGACCTTGTCAGATATTTTTCGCATCCTTGCCGTACCATCGTTTTCAGAGCTGCCTTGATAAAAGACTTTCAGGCTGCTAAGGACTGAAAACCAATTACAAAATTTATCTTTTATGTTTAAAGGGGTAGGGACCTAAAAAACGCTGTCCGGGAGGGGAGGAGTTGTAAGAGTGGAATATAAAGTTGGATAAAATTAAAATTAAATTATGGTTCTCCTTTTATTATATGTAACTCCAGTGCTGCAATAGCACAACTGCTCCTCATCCTTTTCCAAAAAAGGAAGTTTTGCCTCAAGCAGAGACAGATCAAATTCAACCAGGTGTTGACTCCTAGTCTTTCTCAATACCTCCATGAGCAATTTGCTCGAAATGGTGATCAGGAGCACAAAAATTAAATCATACATCAACGACCTGCTACAGAAAGTGGGGATCGATTTCGTACTTGAAATTTGCTTTAGGATTATGTGATTTTTAGGCATCATCTGCTTCCCGTCCAATTACCCAGCAAGGTCTGAGTGGTGTTCGACCAGTTCAAACCAGTAGGAGCGGCACCAGCAGAATGTACAAAGACAAAAGGTACTATATGTCACTGATGCAGTCTCGCATGAACAGCATTAGAGAAGAACTCACCCGCCTACGCAAAACGACAGCGGATTACAGAACAATTTCGCTCAACCGCCTGGAAACAAGAAAATCCGCAGAGGCCTCCGCCCGGCACTACGCGGAGTGTCAAGAGGTGTTGAGCATCCACAATATCGTACTAGACATTCAGACATCTCAAGACAAAAGCGAAAAGCTCGCATACGAGACATCTTTGCTGAAGGAGCGGAACAAGCACGCGCTAAATGAACTGGATATTCTTATCAGTTACAAAGAAAGGCGCGAAGAGAAAATAGTTCTTTTGCGAAAGAGTATTGTTGAAGTAAGTAGTAAATTAAAAATGCAACATATATTTTAATTATAAGCTTGCAGGAGGATCAAGCCTTACAAAACTTGATCGAACGTTTTTCGAATGAGGATAAGGTCAAATATATAGAAGCTATTAATAGAAATCACAAACTAGTGGATCAGATAAAGGAAATTCAGTACGAAATTGACTATCACAAAGATTCTCTAAAGCAATACCAAAAAAATTTATCTCAGAATCAGGTAAGATCTAACAAGCAGTAGATTACTGTTTTAGTTATTTCGTGCCCATTTCTATTTCCTTCTAGTATTTTTGATTTTTTAGTATAGTAGTTTCTTAATGCTTAACTCTTTTTATAACGATCATATCTTTGTTCTTAAGGTTATTATAACTTTTTTTAAATGTCTCTTTATATGTATTTATTTCTCGTAATTTCACTAGTAGTAGTTGCTATCGTTCTCTATAAGAACATAGAGAGTCTGTCTACTTGTTCCATTTGCTCTTTGCTTTATTACACTTTTAACCAACGACTCACAGCCGTACGACAACCAAGCCGTGACCTTTTCCCATCAATATTACTATGCCATTGTCTCACATCTTCTTTATAGTTCTATTTTTTATTTATCTTGAGCCCCAACTGAATAAGTAAGATCGTCTTTTATACTTAGTTTTACTTCTTATTGCCTTCTTTCAAATTTCTAATCCACTAGATAATCTCCTTCTATGTTGTCAACTCAGCCCTTATCATCTTCCTCACTTTTTATTTTTATTCACTTCACTGTTGTTTTTCTTGTGCCCTGGTCATTTTCAGTTTTCCAATTTTATGTTGGTAATCTCAGTATTTTTTATGTATCTTTTACTTTCTTTACCAGTTCTTTTATGATCTATTTTAAATCATCCATATGGGCATAGGTCCTGTTTTTCGTTCTAATCTTATCGTTCAATAAAATTTTCCTCCTACTGTTTGGTTTTCCTTAAAACTTGAATGAAGAAAGAAACTGATGGTGGCTATTTTTTAGGTTAAACAAGAATACGTTTATTTATTGCAAAATTTGGACCGCGCTAAAACTCAAAGAGAAGGTCTCTTGATTCAGCTCCAAGAGACTTTAACACCAACGAAGCAGAGGGAAATTCTAGTACGACAGGTTAGTTAATCGTATGGAGGTATTTGAGCAACACACTCCAAAAGAACATACTACGTATGAACAAACAGAATGAAAGTTGGTAATGTTCGGAGTGTTTGTGCTCATATTCCTATCAAGTTTACTGGTACCTATAAATATAAAGGGTTTTCTGATAAGTGCGAATTGTCATAGTAAGATTTGTTTTTGAATTCCATAATCCATCAACTTGCTCCTTCAAACCTTTATAATATTGTTTCTCTTCCACCATTTTTCTATGATTTTCCAGTTGTTTTTTCCATTTGCATTATTTGTCTTAAAATTACTAGAAGCCAACAATATTTTTGTCCAGTTCGAAGAACATTTCTTGTCTTTTATTCGATGTATGATGAACACATCAACCAAAAGAACTCACAATTCGTTCTTTAATGCGAAAATTCTAAACGAGTAGATCGGCGTAACTCAAAAAGTAAAAAAATGTTACTAAGAATTAAAACATCAATTTTGCGATATTCTTTTGATCCCAGAGAAAAATGGTGACCATCGAGAAGTAGATCAAAACCAATTCTGACTTTGCTGAAAGAATTATCAACACACTTTTTGAGAAATGTCTATCCTAATATCCAAAATTGACTCAACAGTTGCTGAAAAATTCCATTCTATGATTTTATCTTCTTTTGTGTTAATTACAAAAAATTGATTTGCCTAATATGCAATTTCAACAAGATGGTGCCGCATTTCATAACTGAAGAACTGTCGCTTTGGTAAATTTTAACAGAACTTGCTGCACAAAAGTCTGATGAACGTCTAACTATTGAAAATATCACCTGATTTTGACAATTTAGTAACTATCATGGCAACACTTATGAAAAAACTCTTTATGTGTTCAATTTTACAAGATTATATACGTCGATTATTTTTGGAATATAAGATAGTATTGTCTAACTATAGATAATATTGTAAGGTTGTAAAAAAAACTTGGAATAATATTTAACAAGCAATATCTTTTAAGGTTAAAGACAATAAAGCGGATACAGACGCACTGATCAACGTGAAGAACTCCTTAGAGGCAGAGCTGCAGAACAAAAACGAGAAACTCTTAGAACTGGAAGCAGAGCTTAACGAGAAAAATTCGGCGCGGCTAAAAAAGCACAAGGAATTGAGGGATCGAGATGAACACATGAGTAAGTTTATCGCCACCTTTGGAGAAAAGTCGCCAGTAATAAGAGAAAAAATTGATGCGCTGCAAAAGCAAATCCTTCTTGTGCTAGAACATTTCGTTAACACCGTGGCTGATATCAATTTCGAGGAGCTGGATAACATACAGTCCAATTTAAATCAGTCGTCGCTAGAGAGCTTGTCCGTTCAGTTTTTGCTTCATTCCTCCCGTTTGGCCAGGGTAAGTTTTCAATACTTTTTTTAAAAATATTTAATTGTAGCTGTTTATGGTGGTTGTAACTGCATTAAGAATGCCTCTTTTGGATCTAGAAGAAGGCACGGTTATAAAGTGAAATACAATGGCAACTGACAAATTACTTTAGATCCTGGTCATACCAGGATAACAAAAATTATCATAAATCCAGTGGTATAAGTGAGTAATGACATACAAACAGCTGTTGGGTCACACTTATTTTATCCAAAACGTCTTTTTGACAATTGAGACAAAATTGCATCTTTCTTATAACCATATAGAATACTTACTATAAACCCATCCATGTCAGAAGACTCAAGGAGCTTCTCTATAAATTTTGGCACTGTTGAGTATACACACCCTGTCATTCTGTTTGTTCAGATAACTTGTTTTGTAAGTGTTGCGTTCTCTATGTAGTTTAGTATATTTATATATTAATCTTTTTTGTTATATCACTATCACTGGTCATAAAACCAACCACCTATAGGCATTGGTTTTGTTCCCCTAATATTAGAAAGTTTTTTATAGCTAAAATCCTTTAAACAAAAATATTGTGGGGAACTGGAAAGCCTGAAGCAAAATCAGACTACTATGCAAAAGGAAATCCAATCCTTAAGAAACCCAGAGACTACTCGTGACGAATTAACTGCAAAGTTTGCACAAACAAGCGATAAACGTGGAGCTCTGCAACACAGTCTTGCTACAACGACTGCTGCGATAAATGAAATCGAACGCCGACAAGCAGAAATAGAGGTAAATCGTTAAGTTTGTCTTCATATTTTTACATTTATTATCTTCTTGTCGTAACCAAGTCAGTATAATGATAGAAGCATCGGCTGTTGATCTTGACCATCAAATATTTCTAGTCGGGTAACCTTCTTTAACTCGTAATCTCTTTTCGTGGTCATCTAAGAAATAACATTAATCAACCTTAACAATTGATACATCATTTTCTAAAAGTTTCTAAATTACTGGTAGATTTATTAATATTACAAACTTTTGTACTTTTTAAAGTGATGAACCTTGCCTGATTATGCATTTCTAAGAACAATATTTTTTCATGAGAAAAAGCATTATGTTAACTTTCAAAACCATAACGAAAAGAGAAAATTGACAAAAATTAAATCTTGTGGGCCAAAAAAAGTTCAGTTTTACTGGCACAATTCTCAAAGAACTTACTGCTTAATAATGAGATGATCCTTTGCTCTTGTCTACCATTTCCAGAGTACCATCAGTAGTTGCAAACACAAGTTTGAATTTATCTAGAATACCCCATCACAAATGATTATGATCTGCGAATAAGATCATTTCATACGTTACTAATTCTAATATCATTATCATATTCACCATAGAAACCCCACCAAAATGATAATGTCAAAGTATCTTTATGTCCGAAGCATTTGTAGTACACAAATGATTTAGTGCAAGTTTGCGCTTGGTTTCAATTTGACATAAAAAATATCAAATGTATACCTTAGAAGTGTCATATTGTAGAAGTGAGCACTAAGACTGTCCAAAAGGAATCAAACTGAAAGAAGTTCCTGAATACTAAACGAAGAACAACATAACAAATAAAAACAAAGCCAATAATTCAAGAATTGTTCAAAACCTACCTAAAATTAGTTTTTATTGAATAAACTGAATAATCAGGGTAGTGTGAGATTTACTCATACGTTCAAGAATAAGAAAAAAACACCACTAGGAGTGCTTCACCAAGACTCACTTTGAGGTAGTAAGTTTAGAAAACCAAAATATTCATCTAATCTAGAATTGAACTGGTAACACTAATATATTTTAAAATTTATTTTCGTCAACTAAAATTATTTGTGAAGCAAATGCTTTAGACAGTAAATATCAAAGAATCTTTCCCCCTATGCATTTTTCATGGTCCTCCAAATCTTATCATTGTTGTAGTCAACATTTTCAGATGCAACTATATAACAATAAGCTGTATCATCAAACATTGGAATTGGAAAAGAGCCTGGAGAACCTAGAAAACAATAACCAAGAGATGCAAGCTACTTTAAACACAGCCTTGTTGTCGGAGCAAGTTTCGAGAAGTCTGAAGCAAATTGAAGAAATAGCTGCTGATAGAAACGAAAAATTGGTCAGTGCCTTGCGCAACAAGAAAAAATCAAAAACGGCAGAAGGTGAGCTCGGCAGCTTTTTAATCGACGCCCCATGGCAAGACGACTCCAAACTGTTGCGGCCAGAAATAGCTACTTTGTCTGCGCATGCGGAAGAGGTGTCGACTCTCAGTTTATGGGAAAAATAAATTTAAAAAATTCTGTTATGCAGGCGATGGATATATCTAACAATGTTTATAAAGAGTTAAATATGTTATTCTGCAATGTTAAAGGAATTCTATAAGGTTGGATAATAAAGTTGTATTCACTGATATTGGTTTTTATTTTCAAAAAGGTGGTAGCGGTCAATATTGCGATAAATGTTGGGCAAGATAATTTTCTAATTCATTTATTTGAATTAATCTTTGAGTTTTCTGTTTTAGTTAAAGGCAATTTTTTCTGACTAAAGTGATTGATCGTGCGGACTATTGCAAAAAATTTAACTTACTATATTAAGGAAAGAAGAATGTTAATTGGAAAAATAAGAACGTGAACAACTTAATAAAGGAAGAGACACTGGTAGGACAAACAGCAATGTAGACCATTGCCCCTAAACTTGCCCCACTCTTAAATGATAAAGAATCCCATTGGCAGCAACACCAGAAGCAGTGTAACAAAAAAACCAACGGCAAGCGAAGCAAAAACAACATCAACTAACACCTAGCTTCAACTGGGAATGGAAATGATCTTTCAACCACTCCAGAGCATCAACATGGAGAAATTTTTCTAGCCAATCTACACCACCCATCTGCAGCAGACAATGGACGCAACCCCCATTATCTGTTCCAAAGTGAACCTAGAAGAGGCGATCCTAAGTCTAAAAACCGCCATCTAAAAATTAATCTAATTTTCTGCAAATAAAACCCTCACCAATAATGAGATTTCCTATCCCGAGAGCGGATTCACGAGAATAATGAGGCGCGACGGCTGATCCCAGAATCGCTGCGAAAACTCCGCTTCCGGATCAGGATTGGGCTACTGTGGGTGTAGTTTATCCTGACTAGTTGCCTATCCCAATCCTGGAAAAAAGAAGGAAAGGAGGAGTAATAACCTCATTAAAAAAACTGAGTTCAGTCAGCTCCGGCTGATAGTACCCAGTCTTAGAATAGAAAACAGAAGATAAAGACGAAGAGAATGTATAAAAAGAATATATATATATATATATATATATATATATATATATATATATATATAAGAGAGAGAGAGAGAGAGAGAGAGAGAGAGAATCTATATAGAAAGAACTGCCCAAAGAGCTAATAATTATCTAAACATTAATAAACGATAAAGATAAAGAACCGCCAATAATAAAAGCAGAATTTGACAAAGCCATAAAGGAACTAGCTAATAATAAAACTCCTTATATTAACAAAATACCTGGGAAAGTCACCAAATGCTCAAATCAAGAATCTCTACCCATAATATAGACCTCATAAAGTGATTTATGAAACTGGACACGTCCCCGAAGATTTTACCAAGAGTATAATAATTACTATAACAAAAAGACCTGGAAGTCATGAGCCTTACTTTTGTGTGGAGTGTCGCTTTGTATGGCTGTGAATCGAAGACCGTTGGTCTACAAGAGAAAAGGAAGATTGAAGCTTTGGAACAATGCTATTATAGAAGGACGACAAAAATTAGCTGGACGGATAAGGTTACTAACAACGAAGTACAGGAAGCGCTGAAAAAAAGAAAACAACGTGGAAGTAGTCATGGAAACAATTATAGAAGAAAAAGAACAAGAGGATGTCTACGCTACCGATATATCAAACAAATTATAGATGTGGACACGAGTAATTATGAAAAAATAAAGAGAAAAGTTGGGGGAACATGAGAGAAAGAGAGATTCTTGCACAGAAATTGAGATATTTCTTACTCAAGCACCCTCAAACTAAATGATTGTTTGCTCATTCGCTTTTTATAAGGTCGGTGAGCTTCGAATGATTTTGTATGGCTTTCTGCATTCGGCGATTTTTATTTTTTTCTTTATCACCTTCCGGACTATATAATTTATGAAGCGATAGACTAACTTTCTACTATCGACCATGGAATTGCAGTTGAAGAACATGAAACACAACAAAAGGAAAGTTAAAAAATAACAAATAAAGGACGAAATAAATACGCGGGTAGATGCAGCTAGAAAAATCGACACGAAACAAAATCAAAAGAAAGAGAAACTATCATAAGGAAAACAACTATCAGCAAGCTAAAAAGTAAAGTGAAAAAATATAGAAGATAAATAGCAGATGAAATTACACGAGAAGGAACATAAAAAACATTTAAGAATATCGAATACTAAACGGAAATATTAAGAGAAAAATTATTGAAGCCATGGAAATATCTTTGTCAGTGAATATAATTAAAGGTCGTCTCTTTAGTTCCCATCGTCGTGGTGGATCTTTTACACTTTGAAAACTGTTTTCGAATAGAAGACTGCTTATCATTATTCTTCGGAAAACCTTTTATTTCATACAAAATAAAGAAAGTGCAAGTCAGCATTATTGTCGAAAAGCTAATGGTCTGACAGAACAGGAAAATAAAAATACCTGTTCATTCATCAGATTGAACTAGGTTTTGATGAGAAAGAGTCTTAAACAAGAAACTATGGCTGCAAAGAACAATAAAGATTTTTTATGGAAATTAAAAAGTACAGTAATAAAGTCATTGAGAATGCAAACCTTAGTGAAAAAAGTTTAAAAAAAGGGCTGTTACTGGATCAGGCAGAGAAATTGTTAGAAAATTCTCTTAGTCTTTAAGGGTAGTAGAACAACCTTTCCTCCATCTAGTGAAGCTTTCATTTCTAATCTATTTACTTACCAGAACGATTAATTATAACAAGTTTGCTGATCAATCCATATACTATGAATCAGACATGATTATGATTAAGAAAAAGAAAATTCTTTGATCTTTTTATCTGAAAGAATTTTTTAATGTCTATGTAATGGTTACAAACTCAGTACAAACGCATAGATGTAATATATAATATTTTTTCTTTTTCTTTCGTTTATGGCTTGGTCTGTTTAATTTTCCAAACTTAACTTTAAAAGTAAAAGCAGCAATTTAAGAAATATTGCTTTCGTTACGAAAACGGGATTTGACCTCAGACGGCAATTACCAAACGTAGGCCACTACGTTTTTATGCAATCAACGCCACAGTACAAAGTACTCGCTCTATACTATGGTGACGTCTTACGTAAAATATATGATGATGCTCTCTTTAACAACCAATAAGCAACCAGCACCGAGGATGACGTTCATCGAATCGACCTATAGACAACCAGGTTTTGAATGCCGCCAATTTTGAGTAGAATGTGACTTGCGCACACTGAAAGGCTCTATACCTGGAAAAGCTGTGCTGGGCGTTGGCTGTCCGTTTGCAGCAGTTGTGTCTGTTTGGTCGGTGTTTAGATTTTATAATCGCCTACTTAACAAGATGGTAACCCATCCAGGAAGCTTCATATTCTTATCACTTGTCTTTAAAAGTGTAAAATTGGCCATAATTTCTTGCAGTAGCCCAACCAAGATGCTGGATAAATCGAAGCAAATAAACAGATAGATAAAGGTAATTATTAATTTACAGTTATTACGATTAGTAGTTATTGATCTTTGTTTTAAAAGTATTTTCTATCGTAATTAAAAAAATACAGAATGGTATATTTTTATCATTTGAACAGGTATATAATAATAGATAAGTTGATTATTATTTTTGTAGAATGCAAGGGTTGTCATATGATTATTTACTATTTTTAAGGTCATATTCTTATTTAACCTTGGAACTATAATTAGTTATCTAATCACTAGATTTGCGTGACGTAAATTATAATTCTGGAAAGGTTTTATAGTATTTTTTAATAAAATTTAAGTAGGCCCTATTATAGGGTTTCTCCTTATAAATCTATCAGATAGTGACTTATGATTGTTGACTTTAGTATAACATCTTTTCTTACTACAACCACATCAAAATCAATTGTCAAATTAATTTTCCATGTTTTGTGCTTCTAAAAACGTCTCATTGGTTGAAAATAGTCTTGTCAATTGGTTCTTTATCTAGGAGAACAAATTAAACTGTATCTATATGAACATCATGATTTATCAGACGTGACATACATGGTGATGAATAGATTACATCCAATTTAGAAACAACGGAAAAAAATTCATTTGATTATTATCATTTGTTTCATAAAAAACGCCATTGTCGTTTATTCCTGTTTGTGCGATTCTAGGCATTCTTTCGATTTTTTTAATTTCTCCAATGGTAAAGTTCTCCAGGCACCTTGAAGAAGACCCCAAAAATAATTTTTGAACTTTAGACTCTCCTTTCTTACTGTTCTGTCCAGCTCATCCCATAGCAACTCTTTGGGGTTGAAGTCTGGACTCTGTGGGGGCGTGTTGGGCGTTTCTTGTTCTTGGTTTGCTAGATAGTCCTTTCAAAGGTTTAAAGTATGCTTAGGATCGTTGTTTTGCATCACCACGATTCTGTTCCCGATTAATCGCAACCAAGATGGCATGGCGTTTTCCATTAAAATATTTATATAATGTTCTCTCCTCGCAACGCCATCGACGTTTACTAAGTTCTCCACACCAGCCAAAGAGAAGCACCTCACACTAAAACAGACAGCTGGAGCAATAGTCCTGAATCATCTTTTCAGTCTTAGACCGACGCACGAAGATTCTCAGTCTCTGACTGAAAATTTCAAATTTGGATTCGCTAGTCCATAATACGTGTTACCACGCCGCAAAAACTGTTTTTTGATCGCAATACGGCCATGAAGATTACTCTCCTGAAGACAAGACTTGTAATGTATGATTTACCGTCAAAGTACAAGCATGTTTTCACAATGTACGCACCTTTCTTGATGTAATAGGAGAATAGCTAAACGAGTTTCTATGGGGAGAGACTTACCACGGGCCATTGAATGCAAAAATTCAAAACGAAACATGACAAAGAACCCAAGTAAGCGGCACATGGTCTGATGATATACTGGCGAGCTCGGAAGTCAGAGCCCCTGGCGGCGCATAGTTTTTTTTAATGTAAACAACCATTTAAAACAAGGGATAGGGGCAGAAAGAAGAATTCCACGTGTTGAGTTCAAGGACGTAAAAGCATTATGATTTTTGATTCTAGTTTTCGACCCAGCAAATGCTTATAAAGTGACTAATTATTTTTATTCAAAATAATATTGTAAAACAAATTAAGAATGGTCTATACCATGAGAGATAGTGTACATACATACGTAATCGATCCTCTTCTACCTTACGATGTAGAGGCGTGAAGGTGTAGTACGTTTCTTTACCTCCGCCTATCCCTCAGTAGTTTCCACTTGTCTCCAATTAACGTTCTCTTACAGATTCTCTTTTCTTTCTCTTAATCCATTCTGATGAGATAACTTCACCACCTTACCTCATTTCTTTAATTAGTACTGATCGCAATTGTCTTACTCCTACTCTAGCTCCATTTATTTTCCAGTCAATTTTTTTGATATTTCACCCATAAATATAATAAATAATAAAGGACTTTATACTCCTTCCTGGCATATACCTTTATTAGTTACAAACTCATTTGATTCCCAATTATTTATTCTTATTACATTCCTTGTAACTTCGTAGATACTCTTAATTGCACTTAATACCGACAAATTGATGTTCTTTTTTCAAGACCTCCCATATTTTCTCCATCGGAACGATATCAAAGGCCTGTTGCAGATTCAGAAAACATAAAAATAAATTGTTATGTGCAAATGTTCCTTTGGCTAATTGCCTTGTTATCCTGTCCTGTCGTCCCATTTTTTAATTTCCCCGCTGCTATTTCGGCTTTCTTTACTGTTAATTCACCATCTGCCCATAATTGGTTTGTCTGTAGTTAAGATTTTACCTTCCTTGTCTTCCATCCATTTCAAAAATTCGTTGGGTTAATCCCTACTATCAGAAAAACTAAATTGGTATAACGAAGACATTACCATTTACATAAAGGTACTTCTAGAGAATAACAATCCAAAACAAGGAAATGGTAGTGGTAAATTGAATTAACCAACATTGTAATCTTATACAAACCCAACCGAAAATATGGGAGGACACGCAAGTTGAAAAAAGATATAAATTAAAAATACTTAATAAAGTATATTTGTTTTATATGGAGATGTTTGTGTTTAGAAAACACCATAAAATTAGTAGAAAGTATGCTGAGATATTGTGCTTTTAGTATCTTATTGTCTCGTTCCTAGCATTCATACATTTAGTGTAAGGTGTTTGGAAGATCGCCTCATAATTGTTGCACCAGCAGCTCCAAATGACTGAAGCTACTAGTTCTCAGTTGGCTGTGCCCATGTCCTATAGGCAATAAGTTTAAAGACTGGGCTGGCTACAGAAGGTTGTTGACAACACAAAGTCAGGGAAACCCATGCTTTAAAAAATGGTTTGTTGAAAGGAAGTTTGTAAGTCTACATAATCTTTTGAATGTACCACTCTGCCATCAACGTTCCTCTAATCACCACCAGGGTAAATTCGATAATCACAGGAGATTGGTCGCTATACCATGAACAGTACTTTTCCACACTTGACCAGGTTACCTTCATCTATTGAGAGCATTTTACAGCCATTTATTTGTCAACATAGAATCGAATAAAACAAGATTTAGCTCAAAAAGCAATAGCTTACAAAGTTATACCAATTTAAATAGAAGGCAACAATTTTCAGAAAATAACTTGCTACAAAATTCCAGCACTTTAAATAATTTCCAGTTTGGTCTATGGAAAGATTCCAAAACACCTTTTTAGGCCCAAAATTGCAAAATTTGAAGAGCGAGCCAGGTATATTTTAAAAATTATATATTTAATAATTAAAATAATGGGATTCCTTATAAAACTTTGTATTTGATATTTTAATTGACGTTAAATAATTTTTAATGTAACATATATTTTTTGACAAAATTTTAGTTTGCTATTTATAAATAAAATCAAAATAAACAGTAGATTTATTGTTTGTTAATAATAATTAATATGTATTTTAGGTACTTAAGAAACCTGGCAACGTTGCATGTTAGACGACGCGCAGTACATGTGGCGACACTGTAGACGCCATTGTTTTAGATCGGCGTCTTTGGTGCGTGGCGTGACGTGGCTTGGGTGCTCTTACATTTCCACGTTCTTTCGGAAAAGAATTATTCTCAGGCGGAGCTGTAAGTATTTCAAACGGCTCAGTACATAATACTGGTTTTTACTAACGACTTTATGTTGCCTTGATCAGTTTCTCTAGATAGAGAAGACCTGCAACGAGATGCGTTTGCGTTCAGGCAAAAACACCCAGAGGACTAGAAGCGCCAGCCCAAGGCTTGAAGAGGCAAGCGAACGAAGAGCTGTAAGTTCTCGCTAATAATTTTTGGTCGGAAAATGGGACGAGTGAATTTTATTATAGGAGCCTACGAGTGAAAGAAGCGGTAGGAGTAAGAGGAATATTGCAGAAGCTGATACTGAAAGTTTAGCTTCTAAACGTGTAAGGCTAGAGAGATCAGTTTCCTCCTTGCCAGAGACCAGCAGAATCGCTGCACACCGTGGCGAGGCAGAAGGAGAAACATCGTCTGCCCTTGCAGTGGAGCCAAATGTGCCGAGCCAAAGGAGAGCGCCATCAATGGTGGCAGGACCCAGTCAGATGGGCGAACAGATTATAGAACAACCATCGACATCGCATACTACAGAGGAACCTGTGCCAGGACCCAGTCAGATGGGCGAACAGATTATAGAACAACCATCGACATCGCATACTGCAGAGGAACCTGTGCCAGGACCCAGTCAGATGGGCGAACAAATTGTGAAACGACCATCTGAATTGAGTATTATAATGGCAGCTGTGCCAGGACCCAGTCGAGTAAGTATAAATCTATCTACATTTGAACATAAAGTAAACAAATGTAATGTGGCGTTCCCTATTTCCCATTTGAATGGAAGGACGTGAAATTTAGCATGCTGCACTCTGAGCGCTTAATTTACACTAGGTTCGTGCACGTTGGGACTGTTCTCGGCTACACTGCCTTTATGCCTGTTATTCTTTGTATGGTGTAGGAACAGATGCATATTTACTAACTTAATTAATAATTCCCTATCTGTTGTAAAAACGTAGCCAAAATGTCAACAATACTAAAGTTTGTAGTATGTAATTTTAGAATAAAAAACATTTTGTTGTTGCTGCTAACATTAATTTAGGGAAAAATTAAAAACTACTGCAAATGTACATAGGAAATACGTAAAGTTGAACCAATTTCAACTTTAGGTATTTTTTACATCATAATTATGGGAGTGCATTAAGAACGAGCGCGTAAGCTTTGCACTGATTCAACTTTACCTATTACTTATTCCTTATTGACAGCTAATGCTTACGTCAATTATGAATTGGCGCTAAATTAAATTGTCCCACGTTTCTGATCCAGGGAAAAAGCCAGTCCAATTAAAGGTTTGGTTAAGATTTTGCTTTAGTGGAAGTAACGAAATTAATTGATTTTGGTATCAATTGATTTGTATTGACGAGCCGAGTCGATTGACATCCTTCCCAACTTTAGGAAACGTCGGGGGCGAAAGTTATAGTTGAAAGTTTCCGTTGGGGATACATTTTGGATGTTTTTATAGTTATAGTCAGCATTTCTTTTCAAAAACTTGACGAAATCAAGTACAACAATGTTATTTATAGTCTTGAACACTACGAAAAAATTTTTGCTAAAAACTAAACTTTGCCTAACTTAAACTCAATTTCCTTTAAATGCAAGGTGATTTAATGGCGTTTAATGAATATGCCAGAATACAATACAAACAAATAGAAAAGCAATATTTATTAATGGGCCATAAAAACACATCCGAAGTGTATCCTCAACGGAAACTTTCAACGACTGTGACTTGTGCCCCTGACGTTTCCTAAAGTTGTGAGGGGTGTCGATCGACTTGACTCGTCAAAACGAATCGATTGACAGGAAAATCAATCGATTTTGTCACTTCCGCTAAAGCGAAAGTTAGCCAAAGTTTATATGTTCGCGCCTTGCAAAAATTTGAGGGAAGGCAGGTGAAAAATTGTCAGCTTAAGACATCAAAGATACGTTTCAGCGAGCACCTCCTTGTATTTTAATAATTGCGATCTAATTTTTGTCATAGTTTATATAAATTACTTATTTGAAAAGAAAATTTATTTTCATTTAGGAATCGCCCTTGGTGGAAGTGCCAGAAAGACTCGTTTCTGCTGCCGAGTATGTCGAAATACCCACAGTACATGAAGTTACTGACTTTTTAAGAGATTCGTTTGCATTGAAAAGTTCCTATGATAATATACCGAGGATGCTGGTCCCATACGAAGCGCCAGAAGAGGTACCAATAGTTAAGTCCTTTTCAGAAGTATTAGGGGTACGTTTTTTCAATTGGTTGTTTTGTGTTTTTAACATGATAGCCTTTTAATATTACAGCGCGACGTTGTATTTCGCTCATCGCTACAGAATACAGAGCAGGTAACCATTTTTAAAATCAGGGATGATGCCTCCAATTTGTTCCGCTGCATTGCATATCTTCTATATGGCACTGAGAGAATGCATGCAGTCGTCCGCCGCGACTGCATGAATTACATTGTAAATATATTTGAATGATGTTTATTGCCACACAACTATTGGTCCAATTTTAAATTTTGTAGTTAAGCAACCGGTATCACTTCAAGGAGTTTCTTCTGATGGGCGTTGAGGCCTATGTTGAAGAAAAGAGACAGCTGACCACATATGGGTCTCACATTGAACTGCGCGCCATGGCGGAATTATATAATCGCCCGATTACAGTCTATTATTACAATCAAGGTAACATAAGACTAACTTATGCCAATATTATTCTTATAAAGTACATTTCAGAGGGAGATATGCATCTTAATGCGTCTGTTCTTAAGAAATACGTCGTAAGAGTTCCAGATGAGCGGCAATATAGAAGTGAGTAACAAAAATTACTTATTTATATATATATATTCACTCATATATTTCATTCTTTACAAGAATATTGTCACTTTTTATTGAAGTATAGTTAATCTTCTTGTTGAGAGGGATTAGTCCTCTTTTTTTTTTGAGTAATTTCTGGTGCGTTTTTGCTATTTCTGTTGTTTTCCTCCATGTTTTTCTGTTATTAATTTTTCTTGTCAATCTTTGATTTCCATGTTTCTTAAATCTTCTGTTATATCTTTGTACCATCTGTTTTCGTCTTCCTCTTGGTCTGTTTATGTCAAGTCTCGACATGGTGATTTCTTTAATCATTTGTTTATCTACTGATCTCATTACATGTCCAAACCATCTTATTCTCTGTGTTTTCATATTTATTTTTTTTACAATATCTTCTCCATCCATTATTTCTACTATCTGGTGTTGTGTGTGTACATGTGGTATCTAATTTAATCATTCTCAACCTTTTTGCTCCAAGTATTGTTCTCAGTACCCTTCTTTCAAATACTCTTAGTTCTTGTTCTCTTCTTATTGGGCACATAGTTTCCGATGCATATAATACCACAGGTCGGATTAGCTTTTATATATTCTTAATTTGGTTTTTAAGTAGGTTCCTATTTGCATAAAATGCCTTATATCCTGACTGGATTCTTTCTTTTATCTCTTCGTTTCTATCGTTGTTGTAATTTAGTTGCGTTCCTAGATAGTTAGTACTTATCACTTTTTCAAATGTGTATTTGTCTATCTGTTCTATTTCTCCCCTTTGGCATTTCATATACTTGGTTTTATCTTCATTTATTATAAGTCCTATCTCACCTGTTTGTTTTTCTAGCTTTCTAAATGTCTTTTAGCTTCTTCCATGATCTTGCTATTATTACTATGTCATCGGCATATGAAAATAATTGTGTTTCTTTGTTTCTCATTGTTCCTTTTAGCTGTATTTGTCTTACTATGTCCTCAAACGCTATATTAAATAGTGTTGCTGATAGCGCTTCTCCTTGTCGAACACCTGCATTTATGTTAAATGTATGTCTGTCCATTTAATCTTACTCTTGCTTTTGTGTTCTTCATTGTCCTTTGTATACAGTTTCCCAGTTTTTCTGGTACTCCAATTTTTGCTAATGCTTGTGATAGTTTTCCTCTTTTAATTTTGTCAAATGCTTGCTTATAATCCACAAATATTAGGTGTAATTCCATATCATATTCATAGAACTTTTCCGTCATTTGGTGCATCACGTGTAGTGCGTCTGTTGTTGATCTTCCAGGTCTAAATCCCATTTGATAATTTTCTATAGTAGTGTTGTAAATATCTGATATGTCATATTTAACCCTTAAATGACACATGTCAAAAAAATGCTTATAAGTTTTTTATTTATAAATATTTTTATTTGCCAATTTTTTTAAGTGTACTTTGAAGTCCCTACTAAAGGATTTTATGATTTATAACATCCAAAATTATTGTTAAGATAGTGAAAAAAATTAAAATTTGTTAAAAAAAATTGAAAATTGACCTATTTCACTAAAAAATTCATAACTTTTTGAATTTTTAATATTGTTTAACGAAATTTGATTTGTGAACTTGTGAAATGTGACTCTTTAAGATAGTATCAATTGCAATTGCCGATTTTTCAAAAAGGTATTTATTTTGAGGAAAAACTGGTGAAAATGGGTAAAGACTTGAAACAAGTCTGCTGGCTATTTAGTTATTTTATTATTGAAAAAAAATAGTAAAAAAATTATGTGTTTTTAAGAATTTTGTACAAAAATTAGCTAATCTGTCCTTGCACAATCTGTGCACATATAAAAACGATGCTCATGGTACATAGGGCGTAAGCATGAAGGGCACTGCATTTTCGTATTTTTGTCGGCTTTTCGTGAGCATAATTGACATCTCATTTTTTGTTGAAACACTGGTCTTTCATTTTCAATAACACTAGCTTGATCCAGATTTAAAATCTTTTTTATACCCATATGAAGAGAGATGCGTACTTTAGGATTATTTAGTCGCTTATGCAACATCGGCGTCACTAGATAAACTGTCAATCTTTTCAAGCAGTCATTTGCTCTAACAGGATCTTTTATTTTCAAATTTATAAACGCACATTTTAATAAGATTCTTGTGTGAACAGCTGCTTGATCTAATATGCCGTTGAAATATCTCACTGGTCAGCGGTTTGTCCTCTTGGTGGACGCAACAAAAAATATACACAAATGACACACGGGGGTACTATGGACCCCACCTTAATTTTAGCGCGTTCTCTAAGACAGCTAACGCTCGACTAATCTAGAAACTACACAAACAGCTTGGGTCAAGCCTGGACTAACGCCTGGTGGTGCCACGAAGCTTATTTTAGCGCGCAACTGAAAAAATTTGATCAAAAACACTGGGGTATTTTTGGACCCCCAGTGTCCAGTAAGGGTTAATAGTGTGATTTCTCTGTAATTTTTACATCGTTCTAAATCGCCTTTTTTTTGATATTGGTATGATTGTTCCTAGTTCCCATTCTGTTGGCATTATTTCCTTCCTCCATATGTTTTTTATCAGTTCGTAATTCTTTTCCACCATATTTTAGCATCTCTCTATGTATTTGGTCACTTCCAGGTGTTTTTTATTTTTGTTATAATGTTTTTAATTTCTTCATATGTTTTCCCAGTTTCTACTTCACCTTCATCTATTTTCTGCTGTTACATTAATTTAGAATAATATTCTTTCCATATATTTTTTTCCTTCTTCATATATTATATTTTCATGTATTTCTTTTAGTCCTCTCATTTTCACTCGGTTTTTCTCTTTTGATTTTCAATTTGTTGATAAAAAATTTTTGTATTGTTGTTTTTGCTGTTTTGTTCTAATTCATTCATCATCTAATCCATCCAATTTTTTTTTTGTATGTATATTTTGCTGTTTCTCTTTTCTTTTTCTTTTTTTCTTTTTCTTTATATTTATCCAGGTTTATTTTGTTTGTTTGTTCTTAACCATATGTTTCTTGCTTCGTTCTTCTTTTTTTTTTAGTAATTTCTTGGCATTCTTCATCATACCACTCCTTTTCTTTGCTTCTCTTCTCATATCCAATCGTTTATCCACTAGTTACTGTTATTTGTTTCATTAATTCCCATTCGTTTTCCTCTCCTCTCTTTCTATTTCTCTGTTAATTTCTTTAATGTAATTTTTTGTTCCTGGTTCTTTATATAATTTATCGATGTTTCATCTCCTTTTTTTGTGTTTCTAAATTTTTGTTTTATTTTTGCAGTTACCATATAATGGTCAGTGTCCGCTTTCAATCCTCTAAGTGATCTTACAACTTCAATCACCTTGTTATATATTCTATTAACCAGTGTATGATCTATTTGGTTACCCCGATTTGTTCCTGGTATCACCCAAGTTTCTTTGTGTATGAATTTAGTACTGCCGATTATTATATTTGTTGCCATTGCAAAGTTACATAGTCTATTTCCGTTTTCATGTAGTGTATATTTTCCTGCTGCTTCCTTTATATAATTTTCCTTTCCATTTGTGCGTTTACGTCTCCTAATATAATTATCATCTTTTTTTGGGGTCCTCATAAACTTTCTCTGATTTATCATAAAACTTGTCTTTTTCATCCTGTAGGTGCATATATACATATTAATGATAAATTTGTATATTTTCCTTTAATTCTTAAGTAAAATATTCTACCGTTTATGGGTTTGAAGCACATTATCTTTGTTTTTATTTTATTATCTGCCATAAATCTTGTTTTGTTTCCCATGAGTAAAATATTGTAAATTCTTTTTTGTTAATTTCTCCCTGCCCTTTCCATCTCAGTTCCTGTAGAGCTGCAATGTTTATTTTATATCTTCTTAACTCTCCAGCTATTTCCATCATTTTTCCAAGTTTTAACATTGTTTTTATGTTTTATGTTGCTTTTTTATTTTTATTTTTTTGTTTATATTTATGTTTATACCTGCATATGTTGTCTTACTTTTTTATTTTTTTAATTGAGTCTATATATGTTTAAGTTTTTTAATGTTTTTATTATTGTTTCTGGCAATTTTATTAACTTTAACAGTTCTCCACTTATTGGTTCACATTTGTTTGGTTTGTATGTTACTTTTTCTTCTGGTTTTTCATATTCCTTATTCCTTGCCGTGTTCGTTGTCATAATATTTTCTTCTGTTGCGCTTTCCTGTAGTTATTTTCTTTTTTTTTTTACAGGGGTGTTATTACTTCTGTTCTTTTTGTTTTTATCCTGTATTGGTACCAATAGTTGTTGTATTATGTTTATTTGGTTTTGTGTGCTCAATGGTTTACTGGATACCTTTGCTGATTTAAATATCTTGGAGGTGTAGGTTTCTTCATCCTTGCTCTTCAGTGGGGTGTTGTCATTTACTCGTGGTCTTTTCGTATTTTCAAATTTGCCTTCTTGTTTCTCCTCGTCTCCATTTTTTTGTATTTTTCTCTTTCATTCCTTATTTCTTCTTCTTCGGCTTCTAATTGTTTCAGTGTGTATTTTCTCCATTCACTATCAGTTCATTGTATCTTATGTATGCTTTGTTACCTGCGTCTCTTGCTTTCATCATATGTTTCAGTAGCTGTTGCCTTTCATTAAGAATTTTCTTTATAAAAATCTTTGCTATTTTTTTGCTGCTGTTATAATTTCTATCTTTTTGAAGTGGTTTCTTTCTTTCCTTCGTAATCTGTAAATATCATCTATCTTGAGCTCCATATTTGTTTATCTCTATATCTCTTAGCATACCTCTGATCTTCTCTTTCATTTGAAGGTCACTCTCATTTCCCTCTTCGTATATTCCGTGTATTACTAATTTCTTATTTCTTTATCTAGGTACATAATTTTCGTTTCTTGTGTGGCTATTTGCTCGGCTAGTTTTTTATTTTCTTTCAATTTTAGGTTTTCCTGTTTCATTTCATTCATTTCAGTTTGTATTTTATCTATTTTTTCTTCTATACAGTTTTCAGTTATATCTACCCTTTGTAGTCCTTGTAGCTTCTGATTTATTTCTTTCATTTTACTTCTCTTTTGTGGTATTTCTTGTTTTTCTGTTCGTTTTACACTTTAACTATAACACCGCCTTTTCCTTAATTTTTCGCGTTGGTGTAAATGTTTTTTTTTTTTTGTAACCGTCCCATATGTTTACTTTGCTACTGAATAATGTGTCGACTGATTATGCGCCGATGATCGTACTTTTGTTGACGTGACGTACTTGCTTATCTTTATTGTTGCTTTGTTATTCTCGCTTTTATAAACGGTTTGTTTACTTTACTTTTGTTGATTGTTTTATGTTATCTAGCTTTCACACTTTGATTTTCTTTTTCTATATTTTTCCTTTGTACTTTGGATTTGGTTCTACACAGTTTTTTTCACTTTATTACACTTTTACTTAGTTTTTACCTAATTTTTATTTCACAATCACAGTACATACACTTCTCACATCACCACAACAAAAATTATTTGCTTTACTGCAGTGTGCATATTCTAATTTTTTGTATCTTACATAATAGATTTGATCGACATCTCTCATCCCGAATTAATAAAGCAGGATGCAGAGTTAGTATTATCCTACCATGCAGAGGCCTACTACAACCCAGTTGTGAAAAACGAGCAGCAGAGAGGATAGGTAAATAGCATTTACATAACGTTGAAGTTTTGCATAAGCAACGCAATTACCACTTATGTTTATTTGTAGGTTGTAGTATCCAGATGTTCTTTCCATCAGTGAGGTAAAATAAGTGGCATCCTCCACAATTGAGGATTAGTTTTAAGTTATAATATTGTTAGCAGAGTTTAAAAATGTTTTTCCAACTTTCATGTTGTGATGTGTTTTCATTATTTTGTTAGAGTATCTATATGGGAGGCATTTGAGTGTATAGGAAATTTTTTCTATAGTTACTTTCAATTTAATTCCTTCAAAGGATGAGGAATAATTTTGAGCAAAATTGGTCTAAAGAGATCACAGCGCGAGTTTTTTTATCGTAGATGGAGTGGGCTAAGAAGAGTTTATCCGTGCTTATCTCAAAGTCGTGCGATGTTGGGAAGGGATCTAAAAAAATTATCGACAGCTGTTTTTTGGTAACAGAGTTCTTTCACAAATTGCGAAAAGTGATGCCGATGCAATTCAAAAATCTATTGTGCTTGATTACGTAATATCGGTGTTTTCAGCTAAGTCCTAAAAATTCGTGTGGTAGGTCTTGGATATATCTTGTTACGTACATAATTATAGTAAACTCGAAAAACCTGGGGAGTTTTCTCTAAAATAGTTAAAAATGCAAAACATTTTCCAGTCAATTTTCAATATTTTTTTGGGCGCACGACTGAGATAAGCACCGATAACTCCTCTTGGCTTACTTTATGATAAAAAATTTGTGCTGTAATCTCTTTTTGCTCAAAATTACGCAAAACATTTTCAGTTAGATTTAAATGGAGCAAAAATACTCCCATGTATTAGTTCAACTCTCAATGAGACTGTTTTAGATGGTTACTGCAGATTTAAACAAGACTGAATGTGTTTTAATGTATTATCTTATTTTTTTACTGTTACAGTAGCAGGTTTAGTAGTGTGATCAAAATTTGTGATATTGTAATCCTGTGACAAGTTTCATGTTGTGATTTGTTTTTGTTAATATTTAGAACACCTAAGTAGGTGACATTTGACTATATAAATTTTTGTCTATAGTTACTCTTTAATAATTATACACAGTTCCTTCAAATTTGAAAGAAATTTTGTAATTAAGCTTTAAATGCAGCAAAAATACTCCCATGTATGTGCTACTGACAAAAGACTGTTTTAGGTAGTTACCTCAGATTATAGCAAGACTAAATGTATTCCAAAGTATTGACTTAATTTTATAACTCGTTCTTATAGTTGTCTGGTCAGAATCTGAAAATGTTCCCTTGTGAAACTTTCTTTAAATATGTACGTTTTGTAAAAGTTTATAATATAAATCTTGGTTCTGAGCAACTTGTTATTACTGTGGCTGTGAGGCACGGTCTTTTACAGGACTTCAAAAAGAACTGAGTCATTTCAAGTGTGTTGTAGTAAATAATATAGATGCAATATATGACAAACTTGGATGTATTGCAAAACAATGGGAAAAACGAAACTACTGCGACAATACATTCTATAGATGTTAAATTATGTATAAAGATTAACGTGGTTTGATCGAATGCTCACTTAAACGCAGCATATTTATGTAATCTACATGATCTTACTGTTCTATAAGTGTATAAATAAGTTCTCGGCTTTTTTCTGCAAAATTAAAGTTTTATTTAAAAACAAACAAAAAAAGCTTAAGTATCAAAGCATTCTCCGTTGGCATCGATGACCTTTTGCCATCTTTCGGGTAGCTTGCGAATTGCTTGGTGATAGAAGCTCACCGGCTTCGAGACGATAAAGTTATCGATGTATTTTTGGACTTCTTCTTCTCTTTTGAAGTGCGTATCAGCCAAGTGATGCTGTAACGACCGGAATAAATGATAATCGGAAGGGGCCATGTCTGAGCTATGCGCCACATGTGGGAGAAGTTCCCAGCCTAACGCGTCTGCAGCTCATCCGTGTCAAATATTTGAGGGCGTCCAGCGCGTGGTTGATCTTCAAGACTAAACTCTCCTCCTCGAAATCTTTGGTACCACTTTTTGCACGTTGCACGACTTACAGTATTCTCACCATATGCAACACAAATCATTACGGTGGCTTCAGCACCGTTTTTCTTAAGATGAAACGCGAAGTGGATAGAAAGTCGAATATGCTCTTTTGTGATTGCCATCGTGAACACAGCTGATTATTGAGTTTATGTGCATCAAACGCCAAATCGCATGTTCGGCTTGTTCCTATTAGAACCGTGTTAATTCTGTCTGTAATTTTTTTTATTTCTATCATCCATTATTGACTTGCTATGTTGATTTATTTTTCCCACCTTTGATTAGATCTTCCTCTTTTCCTCTGATCATCTCTTGAAGTCTATTTGGTAATCCTTTGCGGTCATATATCTACGCCCAGTTTCATTTCAGTTGTGTGGATATCATCATAATGTCTTTTTATTCTCATTTGTTAAACCCTCACTTTATTACTTAGTTTTAAATTTAACAAATCTTTCCATTTTATTTTGTGTGTCACTTAATTTTTGTTTAAACACTAAACGAAAGGTAATCTTAATAATTGGGAAGAGTAAATATTTCTGTATGTGATTCCATTATTTATTTAATTTCATCTCTCATCAAGATTATAGAAAAACATTGAATTAATTTTTATAGTTGCTATATACATATTTCCATAATTTTATGATAAACCTAGAGGTGTTACTTTAGCTGAGTGTGACAAACGCCTGCTTACAGGCACACAGAATGAGAGTTCTATTCTGCATTTCTCCAAGGTAGCTTTTTTAAAATCTGTCAAAATTACAAATAAAATAATATAATAATAAAATTAAGAAATAAATAAATTATACAATACAGAATAGCAAAAAATCTAATTATTTAAAGAAAATAATTTTAATAATAGTTTATAAGATATGCAAGAGATGGCGCCGCAATTTAAATTATATTAATTTGCAAATTTATAAATTACAACAAAGGCATAAAAATTATTAACAGCTTATCACTTTATGTATACATGTATTTGTATATTAAATAATTAGAAACAATAAATTATTCTTTATTCGGTAATTTTATTTTAATTTTTATCATAAATACAGATCCCTGTAATAACGCTAAAATGCTATCTTTTCATGCTCCTGCGATCCTGATACAAATCTTTACTTTTGCCCGAAAGTCGCCCTTATGTACAACCAAAATTTGCTAGCGAATTGGAACGAGATTTCTATCAGGATCACAGGAGCGCGAGGAGATCTTTATTCGAAGCGGCGCAAAATCTAAAATTTACAGATGGGAGCTCGGATTTTCTGCAGCGGCTGATAAACAACCTTCTCGCTCTTCTGTGATCCTGGTAGAAATCGCGGTCTAATTTTCTAGCAAATTTTGGACGTATATAAGGGCGATTTTCGCAAAATTGCCATCTCCTCGCGCTCCTGCCATTCTGATACAAATCTTCAGTTTTGCGCGAAAGTCGCCCTTATGTACACCCAAAATTTGCTAGCGAATTGGAACGAGATTTCTATCAGGATCACAGGAGCGCAAGGAGATCATTATGCGAAGCGGCGCAAAATCTAAAATTTACAGATGGGAGCTCGGATTTTCTGCAGCGGCTGATAAAACAACCTCCTCGCGCTTCTGTGATCCTGCTACGAAACTGCAATTTTGACCGAAATCGGCGTAAGTTTGCTTCATAACTGCGTTAGGGCACGATTTGTATCAGGATCACAGCAGCGCGAGGGGTTTTCCGTTTCGAATTTGGCGGGATTTCAAATATTTTATTTACTTCCCCTATTTTGCTGCATCTTGTCCTAATTTTAACAGTCATATTTATTATATGGGGTAGGGAGATCTTCTAGGCTTTCTGTGCCCCTGATAGCTAAGCTATGATTGTCATCAATGATAAAAAATTAAATTTTAATGATTTTTTTATCTTACTACCTGAAAATTAATCTGAACTCTGATGTACATGAAAAAGTGAAATTAGATAAACATTATTTTTTATCTGATATTGAAATATTGTTATAAAGTATGCGAAACTGTTTTATACAAGAAAAATTGTATTGCCGGAACGGGGAGTCGAACAGCAGTTTCCCGAATATGAAGCAACCGACATAGCCACTTGATTAAACTGTCGTATACAATTGTAGTTTCATATCATTAACATTTGCGTAAAAATAATTATTTTAAAAAGAAAATATATCTTATAATTACTATTAATAACTTATTATTATTTTATAAATAATTTTAAACATTACGATACCGTAAATTAAGTATATTAACTATTTTAATACGCATACCTAATTTTAATCAAACTTACTTTAAAAATCATTAAAGTTATAGTAAGATTTTAGTTTTTTGAAATTAATAGAAATATACAAAATATGTTTATTATTAAAGTATAATTTAATACACTGTTTTAATTATTGATTATTTTTAATGTCTACTTTGTGCTGCTATCTAGGCCTATTTTAATTGACTACATTAAATGTTATTTTTTAAATAAATTTATAATTGCAATAAATTATTCTGTAATCTATTCATGTTTATTTAAAACACGAAATCATTATAATTACAGAAATCTATCAGCTTTATTGTGGGATTTATAAAAAATTTGTTTTTGAAATATCTATAGTACTTATTTTTAAACCTTCATATTTATAAAATTATACATTTTATTATACAAACAACATTAGCAACACGTTAGTAATTTTATAACTGTATAAGGATTTTCAAATATTCAAAAATTAATTTTCTTTAGCTTAGTTGTACAACTGTAATACAGATGGCGATATAACATTAGTTATTTTTGTATTATTAATAAACATTATTGTACTCAAATTTTAATACGTTTATGTTAATGGTAATATAAGGAACATGCTTATTAAAAAAAATACAATTTAGATAATTGTTTTTGTGTCCTAATTTTAAGAGCTTCTTTGGGCTGCCATCTATAGGAGTTTTAATTAACTATTATTTTTAATAATAGAGATTTATTATTACAATAAATTAATAATTTTTTCTGACAATAATATAATTATTTAAACAAAATAAATTATTATTAAAATATTTGTTTAACTCTATATAGTGATTTAAATAAATTTAATACAACTTATTCAGATATTGTTATAATAAAACACAAAATTGATTAATAACGCACTTTATTTCATAACTGACGTTCACAACAACATGTTTTTGGCTGTATTTTAAAATATAAAAAAAAATACACTAAAAACTTTACGTTGCAGCTATTGTAGTACAAATATAACAATTAATTTTCTTATGCTAAACGTAAATATAATTAAATTACAATTTTGATAGGCTTAAGTTAGGTATAGATAAAAAATACATTTATTGCAAAAGTAAAATTAATGGTATTGTTTTTCTAATCAAATTACAAGGTCAGCTTTGTCTTAATAAAATAAATACACTCTAGTCTAAAAAAGGGTTTGCATATAAATTTACAATAAATTAATATTAAATAACTTTATCATTGTAAATTTATATATCAAAATTATTATAATTTGTCTCTGCCATCTATGATCAGTTTGGTTAACTTTCTACGGTGTTTTAGATTCCTGTAATATAACTTATTTACATTTGTTACTGGTATGCTTATTGTATTCACAAAATATTAATTTATTAATAAAACAATTAAGATTAACTTTTAAAAATATTCTTTCTTTCTTTCTTTCTTTAGCCTTCTTCAATCCATTTGCGGATGTAGGCCTCCCCTAGTTCCTTCCATCGTGTCTTGTCTTGTGCAATTCTTTTCCATGCAAGACTGGCGTGTAGTTTTACATCATCTATCAATCGCATCTGTGGTCTACCCCTTGTTCTTTCGCCTAGCCAGGGTCGCCAGTCCTGGATTCGTGCGTTCCACCTGTTGTCCGTTTGGCGGGCATTGTGTCCTACGAATTGCCACTTCAGGCTAGCTATTCTTTTTCCCACATCTGTGACTTTTGTCTTCTCCCTTATCCAAGTGTTTCGTTTTCTGTCTTTTAGGGTTATTTGTAACATTTGGCGCTCCATGGCTCTTTGGGTCTTCATAAGTTTGTCTACATCTCTTTGTCAAAGTCCGGGTCTGGGCCCCGTAAGTAATGACGGGCAGTATACAGCTGTCAAACACTTTTGTTCTCAGGTATTGAGGTATCTTTCGGTTTTTTAATATGTAACTTAATCTGCCAAAGGCAGCCCATCCTAGTTTCGTTCTTCTTGCGATTTCTATTTCTTGATTTTCTTTATTAAGTGTAAACCTTTGCCCTAAGTATGTGTATTCTTCTATTTGTTCTATAGTATTTTGTTCTAGTTCGATATTCACTTCCTCTTCGGAATTTGTCATGATTTTTGTTTTTTCGGTGTTTATCTTTAAACCCACTTTTTTAGAAACTTCATTTAGTTCTTGGAGCATTGAGTTTAGTTGGTAAATACAATCAACATAAACAAATTGTTTTTATTCCTTCATGCATGTAATTGGAATTCAAAAAACTTAAGATAGAAGTCGGAGTATTTTGTTATGAAGTTATCTTACATTAGCCCCTTCTGGGTATATTTAACCATAATATACAAGCACTGTGGCTAATCTCAACAAATTTTAGTACTTTTTGAGTATTGTGTACGAGTGTTTTTTGTGCGTGTGTGGAGATTATCGATTTTTATGGATAGTAGGGATCAGAAAACATCCATAGCATGACTCACGTCTGGTAATAAAAATAAAGTAGCGCAATTCCTGTAATTTAAAAGTCCAGGAGGATGACCACTGTGTGGCAATTCTCAGTACATATCCTGCAACTACTACAAGTAACTGGTAGATTTACTGGTTTATACTTAAAAATAAGATGTACATCTGATATCAGTACATTTGTGGCGAAGAAGCCCTAGAAAGTGGCCTTCATTATTAACAAGAATTAACTGATATCTAATTATCACTTTGGATTTATAGAGCAAAATTCAACTATACAAAAGAAGAGATAAAACATAATATTTGTTGTCATCCACATAAATGTGGTTTTTACAAAATTTGGCCTAAAATAAAAATATGGTTAAAATTCTCGAGCAACATTTCCAATGAGCACTATTGATTATCAAGACTTGGCTTTTGTTAATTGATTAAAATAAGTCACACCTAAGTTCATACATTTATTCTTAGAACTGAAACGGTTTTTGTATGCAAAATTTTACTAATATTAATAAATACCATGAAAGATTTTAAAATAAGATATTTTAGTTGTATAATACAATATAAATCTTAAAGAAATAACTACAATAAAGTCAATGGAATAGAAAATTATCTCATAATATAAGGTGCATAAAAAGCTATAAACAAAATCTTGTAGGTTTAACTTGTATCTTTGCCAATTTCAGCTACATCGCAAACTTTACACAGAGTGCCTTTAAATTGAGGCATGTAGCTAGTGTCGCAAAGCGGACACTTTTCTTCCGGTTTGCCTCTGTATATGGGCTTATAAGTGATACCACACAAGTTGAAGGGATTGTGTTCATCGTACAGCAACTGCAGTTCATCTGTCGGGTTGGAGTCGCACGCTTGCAGAATTTTACGTGTCTGCTGGGCTACTTCCTGCCTCGGGCCTAATTCCAGGAGACGTTTAGCAAATGAAGCAGCCGTTTTGTAGTTTTTCATCTTGAAGAACATATTGAGTGCAGTTCTTAGTGTCAAAATCTGATGGATAGGCTGGAGATTGCAGTGAGTGAAGTAAGCAGCCATTTCACACTGCCGTTTCTGCTCCTCGATGGTGGACTTTGGCAAACTTTTACGGAGAGTTTCCATTTTTAAGCCCAATATGTATTCCCGGCATATTTTTAATAACTGCTGCGCCTCTGACATTTCTTGCTTCGTATCTACAACAAGAATAGTGACCTGGAGCAACAGCAAATGCAGTTTTTCGACGGCTTCTGCAAATTTCCCGCTTGTGATTAGTTGGTAACAGACCTAAGAAAAATAAAGCAATAAAAAATGAGAGGATTCTTAAAAAGAAAATTCATACGCACTTGCAAACGCTGAACTAAATCAGTTAATTTCAATCCGGCTACGGGAAGCCCTTTCGTGCTAGCTTCCTTCCAATTTCGTTGTGGATAACTATATGATGATGGCACATTTTGTTGCCACGTAGAAATAGTGCGAGAACTGCTGTATAAACTCATGAAGAGTTGTTGATAAGGTTTGAAATTCACGACACCCACCTATAAGACATTTTTAGTTTGTAAAACCTTTCAATTGTAAATTAAAATTATTTACTTGGTTATGTAAAATGCGGCAGGCAGATTCAAACGAACCTGCCATTATGTGGTCGGCAGCCAACTGTGAATTTTTTACCCAAAGAGTAGTAGGTGCTGTTCCCTGAGTCGGTAAGTGAATATAACTTTGCTCATCGTCAGCATCCAGTTGAGAAGGACCTAAATCAGGAATATCCAAGTCGGCATCTTCCACATCCCATCCAGTTTCACCTTCTCCAGACTATTTTATTAAATTGAATTAGAAAAAAACAAGAAAATAATTCCAATTCCACTTACCTGATCGGTTTTCTTCGGTTGAGTACTTTCACCTTCCAATTCATCCTCATCATCTACCCAACCACCTTCAGCTTCTATTGCAGCTTCTAACGTAAGTTCAGGTGCGAGTGCATTCATTGTTGCTGCTGTTTTTTTAGTCATTGCAATATGTTCAAAGAAGCTCTAAAAATTATAATATAAAAAGCTATACAAAACTACTTTCCATAGCAACTTACTCTGCTGACAGTCAGCAAAGGCCAGTTACTTTCAGCTTGTTGAATAGGAGGAGGAGGGCGAAGAAATTTCGCATCGGGATCCGGTTCAGGCATCCAGCTGTCACCATTAGCATTCTTGATCTCTTCGGCTTCTTTTTCAAAACCATGAGTAACAGCAGTGAGGTATGCTAAACTGTGCAGTTTAGAATCCTTTTGTATTTGTATAACTTCCTCCATGTCACCTTCAAAGTAATATAACCATTCAGTTCAACTGAAAATTTGTTGGTTTCATTTTACCTAGCAGCAGTGCGCCTTGGAATTGTGAGGACTTTTGCTTACGAATCTCAGCAATCTTCATCATCTTATGCAACTTCTCCAAATTTCCAGTTATTAAATACAGAAAAGACAGTTTGTCAAAGCTTTTAGTTCGCTGGTAGCACATTTCAACAACTTGATGATTGCCATGCATTAAAGCAGCATCAGCCAATTGAAACCAGCACGATCTGTCATTCAATGCTTTGGCTGCATCTAGAGCCACCTCTATGTTGCCGCATTCAAGAGCGAGTGTAAAGCGAGTCTTTTCATCTTTTACATAATGCAATGCTACCTCGGGATACCCTTTTTGTTGCAAATAGAAAATGACAGCCTGACCAACTAGGCGGGAGTTCCTAACCATATGCAACACTTCTTCGTACTTGTGCTGAATTAAGGCCAACTTGAATTTAAATTCTGTTGAATCAATCGTTAGCACCCGAGGTCTACATTCACGATCCAAGCAAAACACATGATTGCCTTTTACCCTTGTGATGTATATTGGAAGATCCAACGTGCGAATGATACCATGATCCCTAAAAGTTAAAACATGCATATTTGCTAATTTAAGCAAAAAAAAATTACCCATTAATGATGGTGTACTTAATGTGATTACTGGTTGTGTACATAAAAAGACCGCCATCATCCCAGGCACCAGATTTCACACGAGTACTTTCATGCAGACTGCAGAGGATATCCAGTTTTCTATTGCAAATAGTAACTGTATGTTTGGCAAGCAATGCCAGGTACATCATATCAGCAGACCAAATAACGTAACGGCATTTTGAAATTTTCACTGAAAAACCACAAACATTAAATTGTTAATCTAATTCAACTTATTACTAACCTTGAGCAAGAGTTCGTTTTTGTTGGACGTCAAAGAGAGTAACATGATCAGCATCTCGTAACAATAGCATTCCTGTTCCAGCATAGAATACTTCATCACATGGAGGTGTTTGCACCTTCTTAGTCACATCATTTTTCAAATTTTTGATTACCAACTAACAAAAGCAATAATGTCTTAAATAATTCTGTTCTATTTTCATATTTAAATATAAATTACCTGATACGATCTGTCTAACACAGCAAATCGGTTTCGTGCTACCCACAAAGCAGTAATACCTGCAGATCTTTTGCTGTCAGACTCCAACACTTGCATATCTCGATCTTGTTCTTTAGGTATTGTGTATAAATCATAAATACTGTTATCAAGATTAGAAGAACGTGTGCATAACAAAATAGCATTTTCGGCAGGATTAAAAGATATGCTGTACACTGAAGTTTTTCCCCCTCCTCGAATTTGAAGAATTGGAATATCCTTTGATGTCGTAAAATCTAATTTACGCAGAAATTTGTCTTTAACATAATACAAAAAGTTGCCATGTACTGTATATGCAGGACGTTCACGTTCCAGCTGTAACATTTATATTTATGAGAATAATGAAATCAATAACATTGGATTTTATTTACCTTAAAAATAATCATTCCTGTATCGTGTCCTGCAGCAAACAAATTAAGAGATGGGTGTGAAGTTAATACCCAAAACCGTTCGTGTTCTCTTCGGAATGTATGTAAACAAGTGCGTTTTGTCATGTCCCATACACGAATACTTTTATCTTCACTGTTCGACAGCAATAATTCTTGCCGTGGGTGAAACAGGACACACGATACATTATTATAATGTCCTCGACATGTATCCACCTCCCAAGCCTGTAATGATGCAATGTAAAACAATTTTTCTATTAATAAAGTTTTACAATACCTTGGAATCATTCATGCGCCACAGTTTTATTTGTCTATCATCTGCACCGGAGACAATGAGTGGCAAAGTATTGTGGAAGCAAGCCCAGTTAACCCCTCGGTCATGCCCCTCAAGAACGTGCTTCACCACAGCATCAGCTTGACCAAACAAATCAGTAGTTCCGGGATTCTTCAAGTGTTCATCCAGTCCTCCCGGTCCGGGAGCAACGTTCTTCTTGCGCAATCCTGAAATGTCCCACACACGCACGGTTTGATCAAGAGAAGCAGATACCAAAAGATCTTCGGAGGGGTGAAACATGGCGCACATCACATAGTGGTTATGTCCTGTTAGAACGCAAATGCAAGCGCGGCTTTGCCAGTTCCATATGCGAATAGTTTGATCATCAGAAGCCGAAACAATCCACGGATATTCGTGGTGAAACATAGTAGTTCTGATGTAGTCCAAGTGGCCCAGCAAAGTAAAAATGCAACGTTTCTGCTTGTAATTCCAAACCTGCAGTAGATGATAAGATCCATCATTTCCAAGAAATAAAACTTTTAAATTCATACCTTTATCTTGTAATCATCGCCCCCAGAAACGAACAATGGCTGCTGGTTATGGAAGCAAATTCCGCGAACTGGACCATCGTGTTCATCAAATTTCTCCAACAATGTGCACATACGATAGTCCCAGAGTTGAATGACGCCATTGTGCAAGCTAAATAAATTTGTCAGAAATAAATTCAAAATTTTTTAAAAAATTACAATGTGCATCTTTGTTATCAAGTCAAAAATGCTATGAAAAACTCTTTTACAGAATACAGTTGTCAAAAAAGACACACTGCGGGCAAAATCATAACCAAAACATAAACTAAGCAAAAAGTCATGGAGCTATAAAAAAATATCAAATCACAAACCATATAAAAAAGTGTAATGTGTGATGAGTCAAAACTTGCCAACTAGTCCATAGACAAGTTAATACACCTTTTTTATCAAGTATTAACTTGTTTATAAACTAAGCAAGTTTTGACTAACCATAACTGCAAAATCAAGCAAAGGTGTAGAAAAAATTTGGAAACCTTTATCTCTAGTAATTGCCTAAGTGATCACCAAATTTCTTAAACATAACAAAAATGAATTCGTACCAACCAAATGTTGGCAAATGTTCAAGAGCAATCTAAAGCTATGTTGCAGCGTTTTGTTACCATGGATGATAATTGGGAAACAAAATAAAATCAAAGACTGCAGGAGGTACAAGATGAAAAGCAGACTGTCCACCGGAAAGTCGAAATCGTTTGGGATAGAAAGAAATTCTTCTGATGACTATCTTAATAAAGAGAAAACCATTACTGGAATATACTACATGGCACCATCATAATCTTAAAAAAGAATTTTGGGTATTCTAAAACCAAGCAGCAGCAGCTTCTGTGGATTCCTAGGTTGAACAGGTGATTAGTATATATATCAGTGTCTCTGGAATTGGCCGATTACTTTCAGAAAAGCTGGCCAACCTTGGTTACTTGCAGAATACAGTTTCCACAGTTTCAACAAATTATTAGCTCGCTTCAAGCTTGCTGACAGTAATATAAGTGTGTATAACGTTTCGCTTGTTCTACTGTGAAAGATTATCCTTTTACCTTTGAGTTCAAAGATGCCTTTATTGTCTCTGAGTAGCATAAAATGTTTGTTCTCCATATGCTGTACCTTCCTGATGGAAATGCCGGAACAATGAAATGAGATCTTTCATTAACTTATTAAAAAAAAATCTCCAAGACTCCTCAGATATATGAAATAGAAATTGATGTGCTTTTATTAATTCATCGACTATTTTTTACTTTTAGGATTTGTTCAAGCAGTTTAGCCCAGCCCTATTAATTTGTAAACACTACCGATGATATGGTAGTCAGTGGTTGTTCTGTATCGAGGGCTTCAAAACAACATCTGAGAATTTCCACAAGATGCTCTTTTGCAAACATCAATTACCATAGTAATTTCTTGAGTCAAAGAAATTCTTGGTATTTTTCATCACTGTATTGACATTGTGGGATTAACAACAATCCCAGCGATTCCCGGCACACATTTGACAGTGGTCTTTTCAGTTGACCCAAATGTTCTTACAAGAGGACCATCAAACATTGTATAAACGGATTTTGATGAGTCTCAGGAATGTTGAAGAGGGATTTGCCCCGAGTATTAGGCTAAGCGGGTTTCATACGATAAGCCAAGGTTTTCGAGAAAATCGATAGTAAAGTTTCACACGGGCGTATATACCCATAACGATGTTCACTTGGCAAGTCAGCGCGTGCAGCGCAGTGGCTAAGTTATACGACTACTACGTGAGTGACCCGTGTGCAAGTCCCGCCGCTGTCTCTTTTTTCCCCATTTTTTTTCTCTCCTAATCTATGGCGACAGTTAGGAGTGACAGTAATAAAGCGCGCTGTGCATAAAAGTTGATTAAAGACAGCAATTACGGCTAATAAATTTAGAGAAGTGAGCGTAAAAGTGAGTAGAACACAGGAGAAACCAACAGTAATCCAAAACAAGCTGAAGGTGCGACACTGGGCGTGCAGTTATCGCGTGGTACGCGACGAAGTAACGCGATTAACAGTGTAAACAAAACAGAGCCCTAGCAAGGAAATTGTGCGGCGGGACTTGATAATAACAAAGTGCGCCGAAAGTACAAAATTTCATGTAAACACAAGTGAATTACGCAGTTAATAAACGAAGAACTAACACGTGAGCGCGGGAAAGTTGGTGGTACTAGACGAATGATAACACGCGAAATAACCGTTAAGCTCTACCACATAAATATATAAAGTGCGAAATAAAGTGAAAACAAACATGGCAGAAGATGAACCCTCCACACTCACAGATGTAATGAATAAGCTAATACAGATGGATAAAAAAATAGACAGCATGGGTTTGCAACTAAGACATTAAGGAGATGAAACAAAAGAGCTGAAGCTAATAATTAAACAACAAGACATGCAAATGCAATAGCTGGAAAAGGAACCTAGTGATATTTGGAATACAAGAGCAAAGTAACGAAAATATTGAAACATTAAGAGACATGGTAATAGAACTAATTAAAAGTACCAAAGTTCAGCTGGAAAAAAACGAAATAGATATGATAAACAGAATAGGAGACCCTAAGAAAGGAGGAACCAGACCGGTCAAGCTAGGGCTGACTACAAAAATGAAGAAGATTGAAATAATGAAAAACAAGAAAAACTTGAAAGAAACTGAGATAAGAATTCAAGAAGACCTCGATAAAAAAACCAGAGATATCAGAAGAAAACTAACATCACATCTAATAGAAGCCAGAAAACAAGGAAACAGAGCTACAATAGATGATACACTGATCGTAAACGGTGAAAGATGGAAATGGGAGGATCTGCAAGAAGAAAAAGAAGAAGAACATGACGGAAAAAAAGAAACAAAAAAAATGAGCAGAAAGAGGACAAAAAAAGAGGAAGATCTACCGATGAAGAGATAGAAAATGAAATCATTGAAAAAAAAATTTAGGAGCAATACCCAAACAAAACAAATATTGGACGCAGAGTCTACTGGCACCAATTAAAAAACCGGAAGGAGTCACAGAGAAAACAAACCCAAAAGTTAAAATAATGGAAAAACAGGAGGATGAAAAGGACCAGCTCAACAATACCATCAGAGGCATCGAAACCATAAGTAACGATGAGCTCAACCAAAAACTAAAAGAAATCACAAGAACTGGTCCAAAAAACTCGTAAGACAGAAAGCTGAAAGATTGACAAAAGATAACGACAATGGCGACGAAAAAAGCAAAATCTTAGTACAAAGGAAAACAAAAAAGAAAATAAAAAACAAGAAGAAAGTGAAAATAAGCACATGGAACGTCAGAACAATGTTGGAGACCAAAAAAATGAAGAAAATAGCATATGAATTAAAGAGGTATCAAATAGATATTGCAGCCCTACAAGAGATTAGATGGGGAGGAAAAGGAAGAATAGATGAAAAAGATTTCACAATTATATACTCAGAGGCTGAAAAGCAGGGAATGCATGGAGTCGGGTTTATAGTAACAAAAACAATGACAGAGAAAATCATAGAAATAAGACTAATTAATGAAAGAATGCCATATATCAGACTAGAAGGAACCCCAACAAAGATGTCGATATTGAATATATACGCACCCACAGAAACACATAATGATGAAGGGAAAAATAAATTCTACGAGAACGTAGAAGAAAGAATAGAGGAGATACCAAAGGAGGACCTAATTATAGTGCTGGAAGACTGCAACGCACAGATTGGTAAAGAGAAGATAATAAGTCAAGTTTCAGAAAGAAGTACCTTACATGAGAAAACGAACGATAATGGCATCAGATTATGTGACTTAGCGGCGAAGATGAACATGATAATAAGCAGCACAAAATTTATACACCCAAAAAGACATAAGGTAACATGGATATCACCAGATAAAAAACACAAGCACCAATAGACCATGTACTAGTAAATCGTCAATAACAGATGTTAGAACATATAGAGGGGCATGCGCAGACTCTGATCATTTTATGGTAACTGCAACAATCCGACAAAAAAATACAAGAATGAAGGAAAAGAAAGTACGAACGAGGAAATGGAACATAACAAAATTAAAAGATGAAGAAACAAGAAGGCAATATACGGCGGAACTAGGAAAACAACTTAAAAATACAGAAAAACAAGGATCAATTGAAGAGATCTGGAGAGACATTAAAGAAGTAATAAACAAAACGGCCGGGAAAATAATAGGAAATAAACAAAGTGACAGAAAGAAGCAATGGTTTAACGAAGAATATAATGGAAGCACACAACAAAAAAGTTAAGGCTAGGTTAAAATGGATAAAAAGTAACAGAGATGAAGATGAGCAAGAATACAAAGATAAGAAAAAAGAATGTATTAATATAATGAGTAATAAAAGGAAATGGATAGAAGAAGAGTTACAAAAAATAGAGAAAGAAAGCAGAAAAAAAACATCAGAAAGTTCTACCAAGAAATCAAAAAACAAAATAAAAGATACAAACCTATAATAACGGGAATCAAAAATAAACAAGGCCAAGTAACGGAACAAGAAGACGAGTATAAAAAAATCTGGGAAAAATATTTCAAAGAATTACTGAGTACAAATGAAGAGCAGGAGGAACCAGCAATGGAAGATGAAGAAATGGAAATGGAGATAGAGGAGCCTACGATACAAGAAGTAAAAGAAATAGTAAACAAAAGTCACAATACAAACACTCCCGTTATGGACGCTATAAATATGGAACTGATAAAATACGGGGAAGAGGATATAATAGAATATATATTCATACTTATAAAAAAATATGGAAAGAAGAAAAGATGCCCGTAGACTTTGAAGTAGGACAAATAGTACTGATACACAAGAAGGGAAATCACCAAGAATGCAGAAACTACTGAGGAATAACGCTACTAAACACAACTTATAAAATACTAGCAACAATAATACAGAGATGACTACAAGAAAAAACAAGGTTTAAAATTGGACGGTATCAATGCGGATTCATAAAAGGAAAATCGACAACCGAAGCAATATTCATATTAAAGCAAATAACAAAAAAGTCGCAGGAATATAAAATAAAAATGGAAATGTTATTCGTCGATTTTCAACAAGCTTTCGACTCCATCAATAGAGGCAAGCTATTAGTAGTAATGAAGGAGCTAGGTATACCGACCAAATTAAAGAGGCTTATAATGATGACGCTTGAAAAAACCAGAGTCAGTCTAAAGACCTAAAAAGGACAGACTGGTGAATTTATAATAGACAAAAGGGTGAAACAAGGAGATGCGCTTTTGGCCACACTTTTTAATGTGTATAGAATATATAACATGAAGAATAAATAAAGGCACAGTAAGGACAGGGGGGACACAACTGTTAGCATATGCAGATGACCTAGTACTGATTGCCAAAGAAAGAGATATATTAAGGAATATGACGGAAGAGCTAATAACAGAGGGACAAAAAGTCGGTCTAAGAATAAACGAAGACAAAACAAAAATTATGAGAACGGAAAGTAATGCCGCAAAAGGAACCCTAAAAATAAGAAATCACAAATACAAAGAAGTCGACAAATTTAAATACTTAGGGATTATGGTGTCAAGAGATGGAGAAAGGGAAACAGAGATAACGGATAAGATAATATCAGCAAACAGGGCCTTCTACGCTAATAAGAAATTATTGAAAAGTAACTACATTTCAAAAAAAAATCAAAATAAGAATCTATAACACTCTGATAAGACCAATAGTAATGTATGGGGCGGAAACAATGTCAATAACGAATAAAGAAGAGGAAAAACTAAGGATAATGGAAAGAAAAATATACAGAACTATACTAGGACCAATTAAAAACACAGAAAACGAATGTAGAACAAGGATGAACTATGAAATAACACAGGAGATTGAAGTGGACATAGTTAAAAAAATAAAACAGCAGAGAGTAAAATGGCTGGGGCACGTATTAATATATATAATGTATGAGTAATGTATAATAAATGAAATTAATATCGAACATTGTATTGAAATTTTTTCCCACAATTGTGGAAGATAGTTTGTTGTTGATATTTTGAGAGATTGAATAGATTAGGAGAAAAAAAGATAAAAAAAGATACAGCGACGGCACTTGAACACGGATCATCCGCGAGGTAGTCATATACCTTAGCTACTGCGCTGCGCTCGCTGACTTGCCAAGTGAACATCGTTATGGGTATATAAGCCCCATGTGAAACTTTACCATCGATTTTCTCGAAAACCAAGGCTTATCGCATAAGACCCGCTTAGCCTTATACTCAGGGTAAATCCCTCTTCAACATACCTGAGACTAAGCAAAATCCATTTGTACCATGTTTGATGGTCTCCTTGTTAATGTCCATGATGCATAAATTAGGATTGTCGTACCTTGGCACGTCAATTGTACAGCTTCTACTGTTTGTCAGAACTTGGTAATAATTTCGTGTATTCCCTCACAAAATGGCAGACATGTTGCACAATAGAGTTATCTTCTGCCGAGGTTTGTGCGTGGCTCAACATCATGTTGCCACACACTCACACAAGATATAAACATAAAAGAATTAGCCTGTTTGTAGATCTGCAAAGATCGGGAGCCCGATTCTGTAAATAGAAAGTGATATCAAATTCAGTACAAAATGTAGTCTGCTAAATTGAGCAAGTCAGGTTGGGCTACGGCTTTAGAAATTTTCGCAATTATTAGTGCCAATTAAATACTTAAGAAATGAAATTAAATTAAACCTCACTTTATCGCAGTTTACACTTTGGACCTCAAAATTTCTTTTGATTTTGCGTGGTATCGCAGCTTTTCCAATACGATCACTTCAGAGTTGCGTAACTCCTGTCACATACCAATTTGGTTATGCTTGTAACTATAGAATTGGGCTCCAAACGGCAAGTCTGCTCCCTCTCGGAATGCGTCTGTTATAACCTTTACACTTTGACTTTCAGCATGTGCGCAATTCGCAAATAACTCATTTGTGAGTAAGATCCTTTTTGGAGATGTACATTGGCATTATTTTGCACTCTTGTTAGCCTCTTCATGATTTTGACTTATCACCACTAACCAAATATACCAAAATATTTAACAATGTCTGCCCCTTTACAGGCAAATCCTTTATTGGCATGTGTTAGAATTTCCTATTTAAATGTGCGTATTGTGTATGAAAAATAGAAAAAAATGAAATATTGGAGCGGACTTGCTCCACACTTCTCACATAAAAATTCATCCGCCTTGTTCTGTACAAGCCATAATTACAAAAATATCTTTAAAAATACAAATATGAATGAATACATACACAAAGATATATATTTAAAGGCATCATACTTTACATATGTACAAAAAGGAGTCTTTTACCTAGCCAGTATCCATGGACGTTTTGGATGAAATGAAAGCCCCTTTACCCGGGCCGACTTGGTTTCAAATTTTGTTAACATCGTCTGCTTGAAACGTTCCTTTTTGCCACCGGTTACTGTATATAAATTTTGAGGTTAAAACAGACCAATCTAAAATTACTCTCGCTAAAAGATAATACACCACGTTAAGTGACGAGAATTACAATGAATTTGTTTAAAAATACTTTTTAGCTCTATCCGTTCTTTAATTGTACACAAATTTTGCAATTACCAAAACACGTAGTAACATTCTACGTGTACGTACAGATCAATCAGACATTATACCAACCCAAAACAGACAGACTAGGAAGATAGGACCGGACTCATTGCACAATATTATGGAAAGATCGATATTACAAAAAAATTGTTATAACTTTTATTATACTTGCACATTTTAAAAGCATCGAAATTTACCGAATATTTTTACATATTTAGTCTAACTATTTTTAAAAATCACAATTTTCTTTGCAAAAGATAACGGTTGGTACCATTTTTTTAATGTGGCAGTACGCGTGGAAAATAAATTAAAAAAGGTTTAAAAAATATGAGAATGAATTGCAGGAAGTGTTTTTATTTCATACACAATATTTGGGCAATGCCGCAGCAAAAAATGTTTGATAAGTACTCACCCCTAATAATTACATTCTGGTACAGAGCCGGCCTAAGAAAAAACTCCAAAATATGCAAAACTCGCATTTTAAAAATTTGCAAAAAACGTTTTATTAATAGATCAAATCTTACTAAATAAAGACACAAATCAAATTTTTAAGTCGCTCTCTTTTATATGCTAAGAATGGGGAATTTAATAGCATCCATAGGGTGGGCCAGAGAAGACCTCATTTATAAAAATGTTTCAATAGACTAAAGGTATTAAAGACAAAGAAGTCATGCCTGTTGAATATGTTTAATGGTCCCTCTTGTTCAGGCCACAGGCAGTCGACCTAAATTTTACTTTAATTATAAAAAAAATAGGAATACAAAGAAAATTAACTAGGGAGAAAGCAATCGAATACAAGACTACTTAAAGCCAAAGGCAACCAGGACTATGTTACTTACAAAGTTGCACTTACCCAGTACAATACAGCAATTCATAAGCTGAAACATGTTATAAGGATGTCTCAAGAAAACAATCATGACACAAATTGCCATGGTTCGGAATGGATAAGCCATTCACCTCGACACCCTAGGGTCTTAGGAGGCCAGGACTATGTATGCATACATTCATTTAAAAATAAAAATCCTTTAAAAAATTCAATTAAAAAACATTCTCATTTATTATACTACATATACATAATTTATTTTTAAAAAGACAGGAGTATTTCAAAATTTATTTCACAGTGTACCATAATCATAAAAATTGATTATATTTTTATACAATACATAAAGCATGTGTCCAATATCAGAAATCTTAGGGAAAATAGTCCAGTGCATTAATGCAATGCTTGAAATAGATTACAAAAGCAACTTCTGAATATGTGCTTATCAGTGTTCTTAAAGCTAATATGTGAATATATATATATATATATATATATATATATATATATATATATCATTCTATTATATTATTTGAATCTCTGAAACTCTATTCCAATATACTTCCTAATACAAAAATAAAGTAAACGTTATATTTACATGAAGTTATTTAAAGAAAGTACGAGAGATAAATAATGCTACATTTGCGTGTATTAACGTATTTCTTCCTTGAAAAGCTGTTATAGATCATTATAAATTACAAAAGATTTACACCCCTATTTTTATGCATATATCTATTAAGTCACAAAAACCTTAATTAAAAGTAAAGCTGCATTCCATTTTAAGATTTTATAATTTAGATATATAATAAATAAATGTAGAAAAATGGATATAAACACATAGAAGATATTAATTGTTGTGACATACAACCAAAGTAACAAGTTTTATACTATATTAATGTACAAATTTTAAAAACTAATCATATAACAAATGTCTTAAAAATTTAAAAAGACAACCGTACACACATACATACAGGGTGTAAGCAGTAGACCCAAAGAAAATAGGTAGGTAGATCTTGTAAAGCAAACATTTTTTTCTTTTCTTCTGGTTTTCCAACAATGACAATTAGCAATAAATTAATAATAATAAAAAGGAAGAACCATGTGTACTGTATTAACTTAAAAACTAAATTCAATTTGCTTAGAGGAAACCCTCTTAAGATACATAGGACGTTTGGCAGCCTGCACAGCAAGATAAATTAAAAGGTCATCTTCTCCATTTATTTTATTTTTAAAATTGTGTTTCAACTGCAAAGAAAACAGGCTCAAACCTATGCAACTGCAGTAAATACACTAAATATTTACAGCCATCCAACTACATAATAGTGCGCATCATCATATTACAATATAAAGAGCTCCAAACGCATCTACTTCCTGTCTTTGAATATCAATAAATACTTCTCTCACACAACCACTCCCATCACAAACACACTACTATCTAAACTACATTTATATCAGCAAATTACAAAAAAGTGTAATTACTGTCTTGGACGTTTAGATCACTTTCAGATGAAACTATGGATGAAGATAAACAAAGTTCTGAACCTAAACCACCATCAACTTTCATAGCAGACACAGGAAACATCAAACCATTATTTGCATTACTGAATGATTTAGTCAATAGCAAATATGATAAAAATGTTTTATAACAACCAAATCAAAATACAAGGTAAATTCCATACCTATAAGCCCAAGCCAGAAAGAAGCTTTTGTGTGGTCCTCAATAATCCTTCTGGAGAGATAAAAATACTCTCTTCACAGATATCAAACTCAATAATAAAAAATACACAACATTTACTACTAATGTACAATGTCAAACTGCGTACTCAACACAAATTCCCTGTGTATGCGCTGCTAAAAATCCAAGATAAATGAAGTGCTTTGCAGACAACTTAACTAGTCTATGTCAAGGAAAATAAGATAAAAATGTTAAGTGTGCAGAATGTAGTGAAACCCAATATTAAGAGAGCATAAGAGAGAAACTTAAAGGTCTACAAAACAAAAACATAAGATCCCCCTAAATGACTTAAGACGGCTTAAAAAGAAACGGTGAAAAACCGCAAGGATAAAATGAGTCATATAAAAAACCAAATTATATTAAATTATATAAAAAATATTTGCATTACATGGCCTACCATCCACATTGTGCTGCATATTTCTATAATACAGTGATAACTACATTAAACATAGTCTTATATACCAACATTAAAGAAAACAGACTAGACAAGATATTTGTTCACAATATAAGAGGATCCTTTCACTTCTCCAACAAAAAATTTCTATACTCTTCTTTACGATGACAGTTCCCTTTGAAAGTTGGTACATCTTGTACTTCAATCACTTCTGTACGATACATCATGATTGAAATTGGTGATAATCATAGCAAAAATAAAGTAAGGCACTAACACCTACATGGCATCATAATGCAATGAAATTTAACACAAACTGCAATCAGCATTCCACTTGAGGCAGTTTCAAATTGTATCATTTACAACGCTAAAATTCATAAATTCCATGTTTTCAACCAAAAAGTAGTATCATCAATAATCTGTAATTATACAATTTTATTAATGACGCTGCAAAAAACAGATAACTTATTATGCTCAAACTAACAATAGGCAAATTTTATATTAGAGCAAGCCTAAGAGAGTTACACGAGATCTACTTCTGATCCTGCCTGCTATAGTGTATCATTATGCACACCAGTTTTTAGTAAATTATAATAGCCTCTATGCATTTGTTCCCTTATTTATCATATTAGTTATGATTAAATAAGGTAAGTAGAATCACAAAATGTTTTGATCGCCCTTTGGTAAAAATGATTAAAAGATAAACGCTTCGCTTACATAGAACGTTTAAGAAATAAATATATTAAATAATTTTAATAACAAGTTACAGATAATATATATAGTAAAGAGAAAATTTCTTTAGAAATGTGGAGTTCACATATGGATATTACTTAAATTTTTTCTAATAATTGTGATTAACATATCCAATATATTGTAGTTATAAATGTTCACTTATTTTGAATGTTTGAAAGTGGATAATTGCAACATCTAATTGTAATAAACTGCAGAATACGGTGCACATCACTTACTGCAGTCCACCAATTGCAACAAGCCCAGGTATCACGTTATATCCCCAAAGCATAAACAGCTGATTTTATTATCACTCGCACACAAATGTTACAATATTAATGGGCCTGAACCTGGGAAATTCCAAATAAATCCAACAAATAGTATCTATTACAAATCCGAATGGAATATACAAAAACAAAAAACGACTCCTGAGTTCACCTAAAGACGAAGATTATACCTCAATTACAGAAGACAAAATAAAAAGCTCAAAAACCTAAGGTCTACCCCTTAAAACGCTGCTTTTAGAACAATACCTTCGGGTTTGATACCCGATTAGTCTTGCAAAATCTGTAACATAAGTTGCCTAAAATACAGTTGTGGGCCTGGTACAGTTACGATATAATAGGATGAGAAATTAATTCAGAAATATATAAATAAATAATAGTGGAAGTGTGGAAAGTTGAAACCATGGTAGAAGAATGGCACTAGGCAATATTAATAGCGTTATTTAAAAAAGGGGACAAAACGCAGTGTAAAAATTATAGAGGAATAGCTTTGGTCGATGCGGCTTATAAGATTCTAGCTACATGGTGATTAGACATAAGTTGTAAGCATATATTGAAAGTCAAGTAGAAGAATACCAAGCTGGATTCCAAAAGAACAGACCAACTATAGACCAAATCTTTACGCATAAAGAACTCCAAACAGAATGAGAAAAAGGTAGAAGTACATACAATTTTTATCGATTTTAAAAGGGCTTATGATGCACTATTGAGGAATGAACCATACAAGGCATTGGGAGCAATTAAAGTCCCAAGTAAACCAATAAAACCAACAAAAATGACCTTAGAACTAGTATGGTAAGGGTTAATAATAAATTATCACAAAAGTTTATCGTAGAGAATGGTCTGACGCAAGGCGTTACAATAAGTCACACCAATGCATACGCAAATGATGCCTTATTAATGGCAGGATCAATAATAGAGTTACATAAAATAACAAAAGCTTTAATAATAGAATGGGGCTAGAAATAAGCGTGGAAAAATCAAAATACATGAAAACAGTATATTATGGCTTGGCAATAAGAAAACATCCTGATTCAATCAAAAAGATGAAAAAGCAACATTTAAACACAAATCTTCAACCGATGATAAGCCCCAACACGGTATTATCCTGAAGGCGAAAATAAGCCTGCTATTTTGTCTGAAGTACAACAAGCGATCAAACCCGTTTACGAGGCACTTTTGGAGGACGATTTGTTAGAACGGTGCACCGGCGGAAACACTCAAAACTGTAACGAAAGTTTGAATGGTCCCGTCTGGCGTCTCGCTCCGAAACACCTTCACAGCGGCCCGAAAACCGTTGAACTTGCCACCAATATAAGGTTTTCACAGTGTTTTGAAGATCATGGAATTGCTCGGAATCGAAATCGGCCTGCAAAACGAATGTTTTGCCATGAGCAGTAATGAACAGTGTACGCGTGTCCAACATCCACTCGTCAGCAGCAAATAAACGGACCAGAATGGAAGAAACAGAGGAGAAAAGAAAGCAGAATAAACTGTTTGAGGAAAAAGCGGGTTTATTGTATGGCCCTAGAATAGCTGATTAGCTGTAAGTTAACAAAAAAACTCTTATCAACAAAATAACATTGACAAAAACTTTAAATGTGTTTTAATCGAAGTCACATTTCTCAAACGTGTACGATTGCAGTCGATCAAATTAACATAGAACATTGTCGTTTAAAACACTTGTAAAGAACCTTCTTTATGGGAGCTTGGCGTAAAAAAATTTCGAAAAAATTTATTTTAAGTATTTTTTACAGAGCTTCAAACGTAAAAAAAAACGGAAACAAATAACTTTTTTATTCGCAGGCCGCCATTTTCACGACAAAATCAACTTTTTTTACTTTTTTCTGCGTCAAGCTCCCGGAAATTTAGTCTATTTATGGAATATCATTCCATTTTTAATTTTAGATTTGGGCTGGACTGTACACGTCAGGAGAGCGTTCTAGTCGCACGCGCGCTACTGTTGACGCATGGTACAGGGTACCATCAAGGAATTTTTGACTGAAAAACATCGTATATGTAGTCCAAAATATGTATTATCTGATAACAAAACCCCCAAATTGTATCTTTTATATTTTCAGTAAAAAACAATTACGAAAATCGACTTATTTTCAGCTCGATATACCGAAAAAAACCCTTAATAGGAAACATCTGGAAGATAGAAAAGATGCTAGATGATTGGGAAGAAACTGTAATATGTCCTATACACAAAGAAAGGATATCAAAACAGTTGCGAGAACTACAGGCCTACATCCTTATTAAACATAATATATAAAGTTTAATCTGATTACATCACTGAAGGCAAAAAATTGCCAATTTTTTCCCTGAAAATATTAATTCCATCAAAAAAATGTAAAAATACTTATTTTATTTTTTAAAAATTTATCTAATGCAAAAATTTCATTTTTGAGTGAAATAGTTCATAATAAGCCATTATATCTATCCAATAATTAATCTTCCAGTTGTAAAGCTTTAATTACACAAATAGTTATATACAACCTATGCGGAACAATTTCAAAAAACTCTTCCGTTCTCAAACCAAGTGCCTCCAAAAGCAATTCTCTTATCCCAAGTATCTAATCAATATTATAAACGCTCACCCCATATCTTCGGCAAATTAAAAACTTTTTTGTATTAAAAAATGGTTCTAAATAAGCAACATACTAAAAATAAGTTAACCGTTTATAATTGGAATGCAAACTGATTAAAAATAAAACATGGAATTTAGCATGAATCATTGAAACGCATCGCATCCAAAATAAAAAATTCACTATTACATCTTCAGGAAAGACACAGAAAATGTAATTGGATGCGTAGGATCATCATCATAAAACAAAACATCACGATTACTCCACGTAACTTACTAAAGAGTCATCTAGAAGCAGTAGCTAGTAATCTCACAATTGACGAGAATACTCTAGCTACAACCCACCAAATATCAATTCTACAAAAAGATCTCCAACATATTTTTAGTAATAAATATTCCACACTTTCAAAAGGAGTAAAGTTTGAAAATATCAATATCCATATAAAAATAATTACCTGCCAGACATTTTGGATATTATGCTGCACAAAAACCTAAAGCTCACAATAAATCACATACATCTGTTACCTTTACCCTACACAACTCTCAGCTCCCAAGACTGATTAAAAGACCGATCGAAAGCCAAAATTCCGATTAAAAGTAGAAAACATATTAGGATATTTTACTACTCTTAAAATATTTGAAGACAATGACATGGTAATAAACCTATTCAATACAATAAGAAAACTATGATCACATCACTATTCAAACTCATGTTTTTCCCTTCAATACAGATATACAGTGATTGTTCTATATATGCCATACTTTCTAATAGCAAGAAATAACACCCTTAACATATAGATGTTGCAAGTTGGAAAAAATTTTGATATTATACCCCCTATATGTGCCATCTCTCTTAGACTTACTCTATTGCCACGGTAAGATCATACGTCTTTGTTAAATTTAATAATAGACAAAAAGGAAAAATTCCTTTCAAAAAGGCTTAATTGGCGAACATGAATTTGGAAGACAATTATTTTTACATAGAAAAGCTGCTTCTTTAGAAAAAAAATTACTGTTTGAAAACGGTTTTTTTTAATATAGAGCTTATATAATTATATTGCATCTGTAGTGACTGTTTTTATTCAAATAGAACAAAATTATTTAAATAATTTTTACATAACAATTACAAGTATGTCATGAGTGATCTTGTAGAAAACACTAAATAAAGAGAATGTCAACATTTCTCCAGGAGTACATTATATTTCAATATTCTGGCCTTGAAAGCGTTCGCACATATAAGTGCTTTCTTGTAGAATTATAAACTAATAGTAAAGAAGGAATAAATCTCTAAATCAGTCGTTCCAAAAATCCAACTAAAGACTTTACAATTCAAAGGTTGCCATTTAAATGAAAATAAAAAGGAAATATTTTGAACATTATACTTTATAGATTTCTTTTATTTATGAAGTATAACACAAACATAAAATAATAAACATACATTCCCTCTCCCTACCTTTCTCCATCTCCTCTCAATCTCTTCTATATTAATCCAATGTCAAGATATATTTCTTGGCCCATTTTTCATTAAAAAAAAGACATGACATAAATTGGCAACCTCTCATCTGTAACACCCCTTAGGATGTTGAAAAATTATTCCTACTTTTTAAAGTTATAATTATATAATTTACTAATCAAATATAAATATATCAAATGACAAGAAAACCATGGCAGGCTATATAGTAATAGGAGCATCAAGTTTTACGTGAAGTACCAAAATATAATTTGGAGAAGAGCAATTACAAATATAACACCGACCATCTCCATAGCATTATAAAGTCGATTTAAATTATGTTCGTTTTCAATCAAGTTGGTTATGTTTCGCTGAAGTTGGGCAATCCTCTCTCCATGCTCCTTCAGACTTTGCTCCAAATCATTAATAGCTAACATTATGCTGAAACGAAATACAATTGAAATTCGGTCAATAATTAATTTCACAACCCATTAACCATTTATCACATGAAATGAACATACTAAAAGATAGCATATATACCATAAGGCACCTCTTTGGACATTAGATGTAGTCAGATAAAAAAGTTTCTAGATCAAAATCATGAATATTTTAGCATTTTATTATTTTTTTTTGCAAAATTGACGGTGATAGCAATTCAGCAATATTATTTAAATAAAATTCTAAATATTCAAACCTTTTTTGCACTCATTTGGTATTTAAATTTTAATAAGATGCACAATGTAATATGGCTGCTCAGCCATCTTCCTCTTTATGCTACCGCTTTATTGCCGTAGAGAAGAAAACGGGATTTTGGCCAAATTTTATGTCTAAATTGTTCCAAAATGATTTCAGATTCTCAAAGATCATTGAATTTCGATCTAGAAATATTTTATTGTGCTAAGGCTTTGGGCCCAAGTGGTTAACTATGGTATACCACACTTTCATTGAAAAAAATCATAACACTATATTATCTCACATTATATTACCTATATTACATGGTTACAACTACAATCAAAAAACTAACATAAATACCTTGAATTTGTAGCTGTCAATTGAGGAGCCTTCTTAATAGAATGGGTGGAGTCGGAGTGAAACTCTTCTGAAGTGGTTGCACTGTCGTTTACATCAGCATCTGATGAAATTTGTTTTGTAGTTACTTTTCTCTTTCCAGATTTTAAAGTAGATGTACGAGTTTCATTCTAGAAATAAGACAATTTTTGTAACATTTAATAAAACTACAAGTATTATTCAGAAAATTCCCTAAATATATTTCCTCTTTCATACTTCACCATAATTCACGAAAGATTCACCCATGTTAGTGATAATAAAAACTCATTTGCTAAATGCAGGATTAAAAGATTGTATCGCAGTAAAAAAATTATTTAAGACAATCCACAAACACAAGCAGTTTGCCTCACCATGGTAAAATGAAAAATAGTCCATAGAAATAGAAAAAATATGTGCATTATCAACCAAATAAATATATTAAAATAAATAATACACAGTGCACACTAAGCATGGAGGAAGAAATGCAATTGAAGAAACACTTGGAGACATTAAAATTAAATCAATAGAAATTTTCAAAAAAAAGACGTAAATTAAAAATAACGGACTGCTTATTCCATCAGCTAAATTGTCTTCTATGTGTAGTTATTTGAACTAGAAAACCAAAGACTGGCAGTCATAGAACAACCACCAATTATTGCAACAATCAAAAAGCATAGACAGTAGTAAATTAATAATTGACGCATATGAATAAATAAGTTATGAATGATTTACTTTACTTTTATTGTACAACAAATTTTTTCCGCTTGTTATTTATGTTGTGTTTCACACCTTCACCACTAATTATAGGATACTTCACTCAAAATGCAATTGTTTCTAAACTTCCTGGTTGTAACGTACATTGTTAGATTACAAAAAATAAGGAAACCAATACAACCAAGCCTTCATGTCAAACAAAGAGAGAAAAAGTCGATAACTCAACTCTACCACAACAGTATAGTTGTCAGAGCAGTTTACATCATTGTGGTGATTCATTAAGTTCAACCTCAAGATTCAGAGACTCAAGGACATACAAATTGCATTGCCCTGTTTCAAATAAGACGAGACAAATAGCAGCAATTATTTTCATGAAGTATCAACAAGCTGATGATTCACCTGAATTCATTATACACTAAGATCAGAGATCGTGTAGTCAAAAAATCTGTAAACCTTTACCGAACTCATGTGGAAGACAGGGTGGTGGAACAAAACTTCAGAGATCTCCAGTAAAGTCACTGCTAGCAAATAAGAAATACCCAAAGACAGACAAAAGTATGATTCCTGCAAATGATTTAGCTGTGAGCACAACATATTCAGAAAAAACTCATGAATACAACCATGCCTCCTATATACCACCTGATACATTACTATAAATGTTAAAAACCTGGAGTAATATGCCAGCAATCCACATATCAAGTTTAAATTTTAAACAACATATTTTGTTGTCGGATCTCGTCAGTATTGCTATGAACTAATTGCATTTATAATGCTAAATTCCCACATCTTCTGTCTACAGATCAAAAAGGATAAAATAAAAGAGAGCTCATTATTTCTACATATATTTTAACAACTCGCCAAGTTATTCCATAGTACTTTCTTAGATTTAAGATTGCTATTACCAGAAGCTGAATGCCATTACTACACAAAATTTCTACTCCCTACCTAAGGCAAGAGATCTACTCCATCCCACCAACAGAATGCCATTAATGTCAATCATCAGTTTGCACGTTGGCCATCAACAGATCAAGGTCGCCTAAGATAAGAAATAAGACGACCTACATCTTGCTTGATGAAATTTATCACTTTAATAGAATGTTATAATACACATGGGATCTTTATAAATCTTGAAAAGTCAGCACAACCATCAGGATACCAACAGTAAACCAAGTGCAAAGCTTTTTCCAGAATTGCTCTTGGTACAGAGAGTTCATTTTTGAAAATATCCCATTCACTCTTAGAATAAATGCCAGCAACTATTCTCTCAGTGCTGTTTATCTACAAGGTGAAACTCAGAATGAGCATCCCAATGAGTACGCAATCTGACTGTTAATTTTTAGAGACAAGAATCACTCAATAACAAAAAAGAAGACCCTAGCAATCATTTACACAGTTGCAATATTTCATGGCTACATAAAAGAAACAGTTAGTGACCATAGACCTCTGAAATGGCTAATGTCTTTTTGAATGACAGTGAGACACCTAGCCAGATAGACGTTAGTTACAGCTCTACAATCTAGAGATAAAATATGCCCCTGAAAAGGCCAATGTAATAGCCCAAGGGCTCTCATCATCAGTAACCACTTCAATCCTGAGCCTAGAAAGGAACTTGCCCTTGCAACGCCCAGTCCAAGAATTATCAATCCCTCTTAGGCCTAATCAGCAACCTTTCCTAGAGAAAGAGAGTTAGTCCAATTCTAAAACAAGATGAGAGCTTGACCTATACCACCTTGTGCGGGAGCAAAGTACTGTTTCTAAGCACTAACAACTATACCAATATCAGTAATAATGATGTTTTCAGATCCTATAAATAGTTAATAAAGAATTCACAAACTTTCATAACCCTTATATATCCTTAAATTACTTTTAACAAGATAGATAACAGTGACTCAGGGCTTTTAATTATTGTTTTTATATGAAAGACTAATAAATACCATATGGTTTAATAATATACTTACTGACTGGAGCTCAACACTAACAATACTGGCTGTTCGTATCATAGGGGCGGGATGTTTTGTCTTGGTCTGAATAACATAGTTATTCTCATATTGATAGAGATCATTGCGTGGGTCCCACGGACGTAAATCAGAATGTTTATATACCCACTTTCCTGTTTTGAGGTCCTGCTGAAAATGTTTGGGTACCCATTCCTCACATTTCGCTTTTCTTTCTTTAGAGCGAGCTATAAAATGCACATTACAGAACTAACAAGACAAATTAATCATCACATACCTCTTTGAGCTTCTTCCAAGGTTGTTTTTTCCTCGGTGGCCGTGTTCATGTCATCGCGAATTATGGCAGCCGATACGTGCTGCCACAATCTCTCAGATTCAAATTCCCCTTGCTGTTCTATAGAAACAGTATGACGCTTCAATCTTGTTTTTTTCACAGCTGAGGTAGGATTCCACAATGTTTGCTCTTCCTAAAATTGTATTGACTGCCGTTAAATTTACATTCATTATTAATTCGAAAGATTAAATGCAATCAACTAAATCATTCATTTTTGAAATATTTTATTCTGATTAACTCACCCCAGTTCTCCTATCTTTAATAGTAATTGCACCATCCCAATAACCTTCAAGGGTAGCCATCGTTTCTTTACCTAACTTAAGTCGACCGGAAATGCAATTGATCTGATCAGCTCCGCCTAAAAATGGCTACAACATATTAAGGATTTGTCTTATTGAAGTACTTTATAAATCATTTATGTGCCATAAGGTCAGAAATACTAACTTTTAATTTGAATTCTAGTTCTGTCCGATATCCCGTTTTTTCACAATCAATATAAACTTTGCCTCCAAGTTCCATGCACAAAGTACCCATAAGTATCCCTTTACAGTGTGCATATGGTATAGTAAGAGTGTAATCTTCACCCCTAGGTAACAATGTTAATATTGCTACTCCATCCAATATAGCCGATGTGGAATTTCCATAAAACTTTGATTTTGCTAAAATTGAAGCAGTTATGGCAAAACCTTCCTGACGGTTAGTTACATAAATAGCTGAAACCTGCCCATGAAGAATTGTTAGTGTACATTTTAGAACACCATATTGTTACTTACTGGAGGGTGATGAGAAACCTGTTCTGCAAGATAAAACGTTCTAGATCCATTTGGATGAGCCCAATAGCATCGAAACGTTTCACCTAATATAGGATTATAAGGTTTTTTTAAGCCTTTCGGCTTCTTATAAAGTCCTGATAAATACCACTTAACAACACTTTTCATTCTGGTAAATGCATCATCTTCAAGTACAGCACTAAAACAAAAAGAATTTTTAGCAAGTCTACTTATTACACAATTGCTCTTTAATGTTTAATTGGAAGTGGATTTAGAATTTCTAAAACAAACTAAAACAAACACTGACCAAAAATCACATTACATAGGCTCTACAACTATAAGCAAGATAGATGCCCACCATAAGCGCCTAAAGATTCTGATTCTCCCATAAAGATACATCAAGGCAATTGAACACAGGGCAACCAACTTCCACGCCAGGTCACTACAGAAAAGGTTGGACTCGGGAATTCCGTTACTAAGAAATTCGGTGTCAGCAGCGGAATAACAGGACTGGTACTCTCTTAGACTTGACTTATAGCTTTTAATGTAATCCTAAGTTAAGGTAAGAACTTGTCCTTTTGCAAAATCCTGTCTGGGAATTTAACTCTGTTTCTAAGTGCTAAGAACTGTACCACCAACTGTTAGCATATTGATAGATGATAATGCCTTCGGACTCCTATAGATTGTTAACAAAGGACTCAAATGTAAAATTCAGAAACTGCTTTACCTTTGACTCTCCTCCATCTATCACAATTTTTTTAAGTGACGCCTAATCCACGAACCTTATTTTCTCATATACGCAAAATGCAGTGCTAAATTTACGTCTCCATTCCGTTTTCAAACATTTGTAATTGATTCTGTAAGAAACACTTGACGAAATTAGCTGATTTAAAAGCCACCAATTAATTCAGTTACTATTGTATAGAAAAAGATAGCTAACTGAACCAAGCTATGAAAAACAATCACATCAAACAAAGCAAGAAGTCAACGACGCAATCCCACCATGACAGTACAGTTATTAGAGCAGTTTGTGGCATCATTTTGATCTATTTGGGTCTAACCTGAAGTTGCAGCACCTTTGAGAGACAACAGTTAGCACTCCTTAATTCAAAAAGGAGAGAGACAACCAGGTGACAATTAACACGCCAATTAACTGCCAATGAATTGACAACGTGCATATTCTAGGTCTATCGCTTTTGTTAGAAGATATGTCCACTACATGGTAACAGGGTGTGAAGACAGAACCTTAGACCTGAATCAAGACTAAGTACATGATCTAAAAGGCGTTAGTTTCCAAAAAAAACCCTTAGTATTGAATCTATTTGAAAACAAACATGCTGTTTTAGCAAAGATTCCAGACCATCACTGAAAAATTCAGCTGAATCTCATTTTCAATTTTTTACATCCTAGAAGCAAAGATTACGTATCCAAAAAGTTTAAGAAAACATTAGGCAAAAATTTTCCATTAAAGTCACTAATAGTAAATGAAAGTGTTGTGTTAACGATTTGGCATAGGTACAATGAATACAGGAAGAGAAGAGCCATAGAAGCCTTTGCAGCCATTGTCCCATCATAAACAAGTCCAGTGTGCAAGCTAGATTACTAAGTTGTCCAAGCTACAGTAAAGATAACATCACTTTTATGAAATCATATAGGACAAAGAGAGAATAGCCAGAAACTTAAAGAGACTATGCATTGCTTGATTCAAGCGGCTTGATAATCATGGTAATCACAATTTTATTATGCTGCATTCAGCCTCCAAAAAATGCACCCTTCTGAGAGTATACTTTATTAGTGGTTTAGAGATCATCCCAAGGAAGCTGGTGGTCTCAAAACGCCCTCTCCAAGACATCCATTTGCCAACAAGTAAGGCGTTACCCCTACAATAAAATTACAAGCTATGATTATGTCTGCCTAGGTCCGAAGCAATTCCTATATGAGATAGCCACAAACATGAAAGATAAATACTAGCACCAGGTGTGTGACTACATTCTTATCAATCCAAAAGCAGCACCAGTGGCTCCAGATGCAGATTAATCTAATACTGAGACTTAATTACCTCGACAGCTGTTACTACAGAATTTAGCAGAAGGCTGAATGAGCCAACCACTGCTCAGCAAATTGCGTTTATGATTTAAGATCTGTCAACAAGTTTATAAAAATGGCGTAAAAGAAAGCCTATTGTTTTTGCACGTCTTTTGACAGCCTATCAGGTTACTCCACATTGCCCCCTTAGACACGACACTACAGCCAAATAAGGGAACTCACCTGATAAGCAGCTAACATCCCACCTAGAGGTGTCTGAACCTCCAACAAACCACATAATCCATCACATTCCAATAGACTGACCACCAATCCCTATGACTCCCCAATGATGGACGACAGAAAAATATGAAACATTAAACCAAAAGATGACCATAGTAAAAGTGGAATATGAATCCTCATGGGTTAATCCTATCCTTATGGCACCTAAGATAGCAAAAGAAATTGTAAGCAGTTACTCATAAGTGGCAGTACTGAATAAGTACTCTTGGGATTGACTAGCAAGCTATCCTAATGGAACAATAATCTTGAAGATAGAAACTTGACTTTGCAGGGCTTCTAAATGCAAAAAACTGTGTCGGCAGATGATGATGCTTCCGAAACCCTAGAGATTATTAAGGACTTGATATTGTAAAATACATAACCTTTATAGGCCATTCTATATTTTTGGAGGCACTTTATTTCCCTCTGAAAAGAATTCAGATAATTAGAAAAACAGTTCAAAAACTTGAAAATTTTTTTTAAAGGAAACATGAGAATTGAAAGCAACCTGTTGATATGTCTATACATTGTAAATAATTGAGGTGAATATAAATAAATGAAACCCATAGACCAAGTTCATTATAATACCTCTGAACACTACAGCATAGATACTTACTTTGAGAGGATATCTACATGGTAATACGAATCAGTCAGCTTATCCAAAAAGGAGCGAGGTTCCAATATAAAAGTCGGTAGGACAACTTTACTTAGATCCATCCCAGGACGAACTTGTTTAACCAAGTACCAAATTAGAGATTTATGTTCATCTGCAAGTTCTTCTACTTGTTCACCAGCCTACAAACCAACATCAGTATTAACATTAAACTTAAAATTGTTATCAAAAAGATTAAAATACTAATATACAAGTAAAACTTCATCTTTTACAGATCTTCATTTATGCAATCATTCTAGCCATTTATAATAACATTGATTTGTTACAAGTTATACCATATAGATGTGCACATAATTGCTTACAAAATTGGCTTAATCAATATAGGTAATTAGAAGTGTTCCTTACATCTCCAAATTCTTCTTCCTCATTTGGTACATAAGATGTTTCAACAGGATCTTCGTCCACAAACTCTTCCTCTTTAGCAGAAACTTCTGATTCGGTATCACTCATTTCTCCATCACCTGTACTTAACTGAGCTCCGTTATCCGGTTGACTAGTATCATCAAGATCTAAAAGCACAACTGATTGCATATATATTACACCATGTTATAAAAAATTACTAATCAGACTGTCCAATTAAAAAACTGATTATATATTTGTGTTTCCTCAGATATAAAACAATTTTTTAAGTTTCTTTTTATAAACAATAATGAGAACAAGAAGTGTAGGGGGTGATGACAGCAGGATAAAAGCCAACCCAAATGACAACATTGTCTGCATCCTGCTAAATAGCTAATAAGGCTCTGTTGACTGATTAACCAAAAATTGACTAACAAAAAAAAAACACTACATTAAGGTCCTTATGGATATTCCTAGTACAATCACGATGGCCAATGTAGATAAAGTACTTCTTACTGATCATGAAATTAGGAGTCCAAGATCCGACAGCAAAGGACTTTCACGAGCCTCCCAATTCGTCAGTCAGTGAAACCATCACTCTTTGAACCAGACTATAATACCAATCAAGATCTCTCGGAAACCATGCAAGAAAATAGGCATGTAGAATCTAAGGATTTTATATCAAACGGAACAATCCTATAATCCAACCCAAAAAATACAGACTTAACTTGGTTACAATGAAAAGAGAAAAATAGACAACACTTTCTACTACTCGGGAGACAGTACTACACAAATAAAAAATGTAGTAGCTATTGTGAAAAATGAAGAAATATATTAGGGGATTCTTGTCGGTATCCGAAAAAATAACAATGCTAGACTATACAATCTATGCACCAATCTCAACTAGTTCAGAAGAACAAATAGTATTCTATCATGAATTAGACACAGTACTAAAAGAGACCAATTAACTTATGTCCTAATAAATAAATTCGTAATTCAATATCTACAAAAACAACCTGGAGCAAATATTTCAAATGACCATATCCTACTTTTTAGTATGAAAATGAAGCTAAGAAAATGAAGATAAGAAGAAAAAAATATATAAAAAGCTAAAAATAAACTATGACAATAAATAAAAGAGAAAATATGTATGAAGGTAAATATAATAAAAGAAAAGCAATCAAAGCAAATTAAAAATTGGCAGAGCTGTGGCATCTAACAAAATACCTATATAAATTGCCAAATTGGTATTGGAAACACACTTTTCAATAATTTATTATAACACCCGTAAACCTGTAAAAAAGCAAAATATAACTAATGTGTGTGTGTGCTAGAAAAGATATAATTATAAAAACTTCATTATCTATAAATTAAGCTCACCATGAACAAAATGTTTTTCATAATCGGCTTCAGACCATTGGGTTTCATGACTAGTACTTCCACATGTAGACTTAGTACTAATAGATCTAATAAGAGCGGAGTCATTACGAAGAGATATTTCCAGAGCATCCAACCAACACATACCAGAAGCTTGGGAGGATGCGCGAAAGATAGAGTACGAATTGGGTAGGGGCTGCACTACTGCACCTAAAAAGTTATGTTCAAATTAAAATGTTCAATAATCATTACTTGTTTCAATACCAATGGTTTCGTTCTCAGGTCCTCTTGGTGCCCAAATAGACTGATCTAATGGATTGTAAAGTTTAAAGCAAAAGCCATCTTTCTTACTTGGTCTCTCAATAACTTTACAGGAATTCAAAAGTATCGTTCCAACCCAATGATTACTCTAAAAATCACAAAAAACAACATATAAACAAAATCGTTTTCATAATTTAAAAAATAAAAAATGTGGAAATAGCAATAGGATAAAATGGAATTGTCTAACAAAGATAGTCATAATCACTACAGAATATTCTAACTTTGCCTTCCTCTCACTGTTTTTATTTTTGCTTTTTGTTTTGTAGTGTTTCATAATGATCCTCTGTTAACCCTTTAATTCCAATTATAATTCTTTTCGCTAATTGTACGTAATAATGTTATTCCTCTCCTAATCACACATTCTTTTCTCATTTTTTTTGGTATTTGAAATATTATTCCTATATTCCATTCTTCTGTAATTTTTTCTTTTTTCCATATTGTATTTAACAGTTTATGAATCACAACTTCTCTTAATTTATTTTCTTCTTTGATATACTCTGCTGGTATATAGCCAATATCTGCTGCTTAGTAATTTTAGTAGTTTTATAGCATTCTTTATTATTTATGGCTTTTCCATGTTTGTTTTTTGCTTTTTCTCCTACAGTTTTTGCCTGATAATTTATTTTTTTTTAATACCTTACAGAAATTTCATATCATTTACTGTTTCTTCTGACCTTTAATTTTTTCTCTACTTTTTGTCATTTTTTTTATACTTCTATCCTATATATTATTTTCTTTCTATCTCTTATTTTAGAGTTCTTTTCATTTTCGCTTGCCAGTATTTTTTTTATTTTTCGTTTTTTTGTTTGACTGTTTTATACCTTAGCAATTTTTAGACGCTTGTTTTATATTTGTTACATATTTTGGCTTTTTTATTTCTTGTTTCTTCCATTATGCTTTCAGGTTTTATAAATTTATTCTTCTTTCAACCATTGTACATTAGAACTCTTTCTTACTCCTTTTCCACTGTTCGTTTTTAACTTAATTTTTGTTTTAATTCTTAAAACATATATTCAATCTTCATCGGCATTGTCTTATTGTCTTTATATTATTAAATATACTTTACTATTTCTTAACTATGGCAATATGATCTATTTGATTTTTTACTCTGCCTCCTAGCAAAGACCATGTTACTATCTTTTTTTCTTATGTTTAAATATGCTACTCTCTATTAATAAATTATTTCCTGAACAAAGTAATGGTTCTATTATTATGGGACTTAGGTCTCTAACATTTTTTGTCTCCTTACTCAAATTTTCAGTACATATACATTTAATATAATTATGTTGTAGAAAATTGTTTGAACCTCATCTGATATTCCTATCCATTTTATAAGTGCACTATTTGCTTCTGTTTGTAACTTCAGTGCCATTAAATTTTTAGCGTTTTTCCAGAATAAGTCGCTTTTAGCCCGTTTTCTATCATATATTTTTCACAATTTTTTCATCTTATTTCACTTAATCCTATTGTTTCTATTTTGTACCTTTTGATTTCTTTTTCTATCTTCTTCATTTCTTCTTGATTTTATTTATTTATCCTGTGCATCTAAAGATCTTATTTAATGCTTCTTCCTAATGTGTCAATATTATGCCATTTATGCTATCCTTTGTTTTTGACTTTTTACTGCTCTCTTTTACATGAAGAAACTTTGTTCTTATTTTAGTATTACTCCTTTGCGAGTTTCTTTAATGTAATTTTCTTTCTCTTACTTTGTAGGTCTTTTTATCCTTAATTTTTCCTCTTTGTCATTTCTTCACCATACTTCTCGTCTTCGCTTTCCCTTCTGTTTTATTACTCCAAACCTTCCAGGTTTTATCTTCCTCTATATTTAGCTTATATTTAATAATAATTGTCCTTGATCCTAGTTTTCACCACATGCAGATTTTTTCATATTTCTGTTTATTATTGCTGTTAGTTCCTCTCTGTTTATAAAGTTTTTTTCTGTTCTGATGTTTCGACCTTAATTTCTCCTTCAACGATTCTATATTTCCCTCATGTCCTTTTAGAACTTCAAGAATAATAAAATTTCTTTATTTTGTTATTTGATGTTTTTATTTTTATTTTCTCTAGTTTGCTTATTTCATTCTTTTGTTGTTTAATGTGGACATTCATCTAGTCCATTTTTTGTCCATATGTATGTTCGCAATTATTAGATCTCTTTCTTCCACCATGTTAAATGCAACCAATTGATCCTCACTTCAAGTGAATTTGCTCTGTAAGTTTGTTTTGGAATACCCCTTGCAATCCTTGTAAATAATTATGACCTTTCACCTTTGTTATCTCGCATTCTTTTAATCCTTTGTTTATTTTAACTGCCTCTGCTTTGTGCATTAACCCTTTCTATGTTAAATTTCTAGTATCAAACTGTTTTTGTATTCTTGCTGTTTAGCCTATCATTTAATTTAGTGCTTTAGTTACTTTCACACATCTAAACCATCAATCAATAGCTTCTGCCTTGAAGTGGAGAAAGTCGTAGTTTCCTAAAAACTCTATTTTTGGTCAGACGATTTTCTTAAATGAAATATGTATATGTAAACTTAAATAACACCAGTGATGTTTTAAAATTAAGTTTTTTGCGATTGTGTATATCCTCCTACTAGTTTCCATATATAGTCACCCAACATATTATCCTTGTATTGTCTATGGTAGTAACGCTCTTAATAGCTTGATAGAAGCGCCTTTCCTACTCCTCCAAGTACAATTATATAATTATTATAATTATATTATTTTTGAATATACTAAGATGGTATGCAATACATTTCTAAACGGCTCGACTCAATTTTCAGCTTTCATGTTACTAAGGGAACTATAAACGATTGCTGTCCCGAATCACTCCCTGTCCTCTTCAAAAGCTTTTTGTAATCCATGATTTTTTATTTATGGTCCAATGAAGCAGTCTTAAAGCTATTTGAAGGTCACTTACTCTCCAGAACTTTGATAAACTGCTTCCTAAGATCCAATTTTATATGTAATAATATAATAATCTGTCTTTTTGTAGAGCACCTTAGTATTCCTATCATCCCAAAGGCAGCGATAACAAGAATACTTAGTGGAGCCACTATAACAATTTATAATAATGGTAAGGCTCTGACGCCCCACGTGGGATCACGGCCTGCAAACTGTAAAGGTTAAAGCTCTCATATGCCCGCCCACATTAAACGAGCGCCATTATTACCCCCTGTTCGAAATGAAATCAAAGAGAGCTCCAGGAACCAACCTGGGTCCATCCGCACCACAACTCATGCCTCAACCGCTCCACCACGCTGGCGATATAATAATTTATAAACAATCCTATTATTTTGAAGTCTCCAATAAGCTTCCAGTATTTTCTTAACAAAAATATGTAACAATATGTGATATAAAATTTGGCTAGGAGGTTTAGGATCATCTGATTTGATATAAACTAAGATTTAAAATATTGACGCAGGAAAAATTTGAATGCAAATTTGGGCTTTACTTATTATTAATATATAAGGTACTAAGAAAGTTTTGCAATACAACTTTAATTTTCATACTCTGTCAAAATACTTTGTACTACACTTTTAGAATCTGAAAACTCTTCCACATTTCCTGGCTATAAAAAAAAAACCGGATACCATTGGGATTTTTGCACAGACATCGTCATGTTACCTTCAAAGACCCAAACTTTTTTTGGACATAAGAATAATTAGGCTTTGTCATCTATTATGATACTGCCCTCTTATGCACTTACCTGATAACTTGTATTGTCTTACAATTTTCCACATCACTTCATTTCTTAAGTCAAATATTTTCAAAACATTTTCTTTTACTTGTTCAAAAAAAATTCTCAATATATATGTGACACGATCTACTTGGATGAAATTCTGAAAGTATTTTTTAAAATTCTATCTACAGAACCTCCTATCCTTTCTATTATCTCTTTCATTAGAATTTTGCTAGACACATAGAGTTACTATAATCTCCAATTTTTGCACCAGACTCAATTGCCTTTTTAGGTATCTTAATTATTATCCCTTGATGCCAGTCTTCTGAAACTCGTTCCTCTAACCACATCTTGTTTACCAATACATAAAATATCTCCAGTGACAGTTATAAGTTCTGCGTTGATTCAATCTATTCCCGCTGCTTCATTATTTTTAATTTAACCCCCATCACAAGATTTATCAATCTCAGCTCATCATTACTGGTTTCTTTCCCATAACTTGCTTTATCATTTTATTTCGATTCCCCACTTACCTGTAGTTTACTTAAATAATGTATTTAAATAAATACTTTATGGGAAATGGAGTAATTTTTTGCATTCTTATTGAACATTCAGGTTGAATTTTGACTTTTAAAATCGTTACTAAGATAGTCAATAATGAAATCTATCCACTTACATTATAAATAACAAAACTTATAGACTCTGTGGTTTAAGAATCGCAGACAAGATTACATAAATATAAAATTGTTATTACCTTGCATTTTGGACTTTTATATAACAGCAGCAATCCAGGCTTAAGTACACACCAAAGTTTAGTCCAAGACTTCAGAGTCCCACGAATTTTCAACCAATCTGCTAAAACGACAGCCGAGGGGTCTTTCAAAGAGTTGAGTAGTTCATTTGCAACGCGCTTCTTTTCCCGGCGATAATTTTTCCTTTGGGCTTTATACGATTCCTTTCGCTTTAGTTTGGTATCTAAAGACTGGGTATTAACAAACATTAAGAGAAACCCGTTAAAACGCATACTTGCAAAATCCAGCTCACCTTATCAGCCGAGATGCCACCATCCGTTCCTTTTTCAATGTGACTCGGTCCTGAAATGAACATCTTCATTACAAACATTGTAATAAAATAAATAGTAATATCACAATATTTTTTGGCGCATCGAATCTTAAAAAATAAATACAATTACAATTATTGTTAGTACATATTATGGTTAAAACAGAAGCCAATTATATAAAACAAATATTAAGTACTCAAATGATGAGAAATAAACAAATAAATATTTGTCAAGTACGCACAGATCATAACATATTAGTGAAAACATGATTAGAATGTTCGTAATTCGTAAAGGAGCTGTAGGTGGAGCTATGGCTGAGCTAATCTGCGCGACCATGAACGTAACGTCGCAACCGGTGACGTATTCTTTAGATTTGAAATTATGAATAAAACTGACCAAATACGAAAATATGTTGATTTTGCGAGTAGTTAGATGTAGATTTTAATGTTTTTTGTTGGCAACTTGCCAGCCGGGCCTGGTTAGAAATTAACTTCAGCAAAATGCACATTACGGACTTACCAAATCAATACAAGAAAAAATTGTAGCCTTGACTTTAAACAGACAGATTTTTGCACCGGTTGATTTCTTTTGAGCCCTTAAAAACTAAAATAAACAATCCGAAAACGTTGAGGCACGACTCCCCTCTTTTAGGCGAATAGACTCGTCCACAATCATTTCTGATACTGCGCATTTCAAACAGTGCTCACATGACAGGTCCTTCTCGAATTACGAGGATTCTAAAGCATAAAACAATTATGATAAATGCACTCTATGACTTAAATTTACCATGTTGTTCAAACGTGTCAAAATAAAAAAATCAAATAGACCAGACGAAGAAGATTCTGGTTCAAAAAAATTTAATACTTCAAAAGTGAGCTGAAGGTAACATGGTGTTCTAATAACTTGATTCTGGCTGCATGTAGATTCTCATTCTTAAGAATCAAAAAGGTGGCGCTATTAATTTTATTATTCTATACGCGCAAAAAACTCGAACAAAGCACATTTTAACAATTGTAAATTAAAGACTGCTAAGGAAGATATACCGTTTTACTTGGACCAAAAGTGATTGCAGTCAAAGAAAGAGCAATTGTGTTAAATTGTTTTGAGTGAAGAAGCGAGGTCGCTATTTTCCTTGCAATTATTAGTATCATCCCCAACTTACATCTTTCTCTGAGAAAAATTAGAATTCCTGACATTGTCAACCTTCCCATCTAAGGAAAACGCGAGCCTTGTCTTGCTGGACAATCTGTAAGGTTCGATAAAAATTTCGGCATTATTTTTGTACTATTTCCGAATTAGCAAATTTAACTTTAATAAGTTTAATAAGACTGAAAAGAAAAATTCATGGATATATGATGCTATACCACACTTCCAGAGATTATGCTCCAAATTATTGATAAAAATTTATTTTTGAAATATTTTATTTCCATTGGATTCTGCATCTCAAAACTTTCTATATAATTTTACATTAAAATAAAAGACCATATGTACAGTTATTGATGTCGCGTTTTATAAGTATGCGTATAGTTACTCATTAAGCCACCTGCATATAAATGCATGACTCAACTAAATTTATCTGACGTTAGAAATTCCGATCACATTACAATATTGATAACAAAAATCATGGTAAAGCTACAGGGTGATGAATAATAGGTGTGGGGAAATATTTATCTCTTAAAAAATAATGAGAAAAGATAGATCAGCGACATGTATCCGACACATGTATTATCGATCACTCTATAATAACAAGTCTTTTAAACAAAAAACTATAAAAATTGCTCAAATAAAGTCCATAGGGGAAATACTACGGATTTAAATGTATAGACAACAAAACAACTATAAACAAATAAGTAAGAAAAAAAATCTAGAACTGACAGAATAATTAATACTTATACAGAGAAAAAACATGTAAGATCACTCTCAGCAACTAACGGTGTTAGGTGCCGCTTTTTCAAAACACCCCCTCAAGTGCAGTCCCATCATCATCATTCCCGGCGCTACGGCACTTAATAAACCTTAGTCTGCTGTACCACTATTTCCAGTCCTTAGTCTACCATTGCTGTTAGTTCACCTATGAATCTACTTTTCAGTCTTCTAATTAATCTATTTTTCTTTAACTGTGTTCTTTGCAGTTCAGCCTAGGTCCTTTAATTCCTGCAGCTGCAAGGACAAACGGTGAGATATATCTTGATATTTTTGACAACTTTGAACTTCCAATGCAGGTGATAACTGTCGAAGCTTGAAGAGATGGAAGTTGAAAAACTGGGCTGGTCATCACAGAGCCTCAACCTCAAGCCCACGAAATATCTCTCAGAAGAATTGAAATGTGAAATGAAAGGTAATTTCTACAGAATCAAAATCTGGTGGAAAATCTTCTAGGTGGATCAACATCCTATTAATACATGTTCAGATACTTTCGGCCATATGTTTTTGGTCTTCCAGTACTCATCCCCTTTTTTGAGTAATCCTGCTGTTGCCTTTTAATTGTTCTTTGGTGGAGTATGGCATCCCGTTTCTTACGTATCCTCTATCCTGATGGGTTGGTTCATATAATGTAAGTCTTTTTAAACTATATTTAGATTGTTTAAAGTTCATTCAAAATGCATTCTCTAGGTTTATAGAACTTCCTTTTTCCACTCACAATGTTGTCTTGGTTTTCACGCTTCTTCGTGATTTTGATAGAATTTTCTTGCATTGTTTATGCTACATTTTGTTCTATTGGCTTTTCATTTCCCCTATGCTTTGTTCGTCTTGCTTGTTGCCTCTTCACAATTTGCATCAAATCAACAATTCCTTTTTCTTCATGTATAATATAATATTGTATTGCTTTCTTGGATGTTTTCTATAGTAGTAACTGTTTTTGCCGAGCTAAAAGTAAACTTTGCGGTTATTATTTTTGACCTTTCTGCGTTATATTTTTTGAAACTTTCCCCTCTTCCTTTTTTGATATCTGCTGGCCTGGAGCTTTAATACTAAGAGACAGTGGTCCAAGTCAATATTAGATTTTTTAAATACACCCAACTCATTTAGAGAATCTGCACATTCCTGATTCTAGATCAACACACCACCTCCAGTGGAACCTAACTGAGCTTATACAGATCCTACATACCTCTGCTACGAAGACCTTACCTAAAAGTTTACCCAAAACGTACCTGCTCCTGAGCTTTTAACCAGATGAAACCATCGGTATAACAAATGAATTTTTTTACTTTACTTATTCCTATTCCTCCGAACATCCACAAGATTTACAAAAAGCGTTTAGAATTAACTAAGCAAGCCAATGATTTGTTGATCACACCAAAACATTGACATAGTGCACATTTTTGCATAAAGACTTAAATCTTCATCTTTATAGGATCCAGCTGAGCCAAAATGTCTGCTGATAAGTAACTGAAGGTGTGATTATGACTATTACTGGCAAGCATTGTCAATGTGTTTGCATGGATTTGATTTGTCTGAGGAGCGATACACCTCTGCCAAGACTAATGCTATCTTAAGAAATGGTTATCAAGATCTTGTGACAACGTCGTTAGCTTTTTCCTATATAGTCATGTTAAATTTCTGGCTTATTTTAACAAACTGTTCAGGTTGCATTTAGCTGATTTATGTGTTGAAGTAATCATAAATTGGATTTATAATATTTTTATTGTCCAGTAGCAATCAGCAACAACTGCATCTACACTTTAAACTTTGGACAACCACATAAATATCGCTTACAATAATCTTAGCTTGATGTTAAGAAAGCAACCGAGCTAAAAACAAACTTCTATAAAATTTACACATAAAACATTAATCGTAAGATCAATATAAAATATAAAACTAAGCCATTCTGCTGCAATTTCACCTAAAACTATGTTACAATTAAAAGGCCAGCAATAAACATTTTCTAACCTGGTGATGCAGGGCCAGGGCTGTTGCTGAGCGAGTCACTGGAAGGCAACTTTGGAATTATTTGCAGCACTGTGCGAGTCTTGCGATCCTCCGGCTTTAACACCTTCGAAAACGAGGGGACAGTTGTGGTAGGGCTTGAGCCATCCGAACACTGAGCTCCATGCGTTGTAGGCATGTTAGGTTAACTTCACTTTATAAAGGCAGACCGACTAAATGCAGCAAGAAGTCAATTCATCGGAACTTCCGCAGTTATACGTTACATCACAAATCCAAAGTTAAGGAAAACAACCTGTGCGCAGTTTACGTAGAACATTTTACACCGCTTAGTCTATCGGCAACATTACGTTTACCACCTACATTTGAAGTCCATTCGTTGTGTACGAATTGTTACAAAATTCGCAAAATATGCCAAATTATTCCAAAACGATTTTCAACCGTATATCTACTTTCAATTAGAGCAATTTTTAAAGATCATGCAGGAAAACCATCATTGACGTTTAATGCGCTTGCGCAAACTGCGGATATTTTTTATAGCGGATGCGGCAAAATATTTTTAGAAATATACAAATACAAAAAAATATATCCTTTTAATAAATTACATCAAAAAAGAGTATTTGAATTTAAAAAACATTATTCTATATTATTTAATAGATAAAAGTACCTAAATATTTAAAATTATTATTCCTAATTAATTTTACATAAATAAACTTTCAACGGACCGTTAAATCTCAAAAATACAATAGCTTTAATAAGCAAATTAATAATGTTACTATTTAATGCTCTCTATATGTTGTTAAAAACAAATACTTGAAATATTTATTGAGTTGTTACATACATATTAAACAGACTGATAGTAAGTTAAAAATTTTATTAAATATAAAATGCATTTTTGTTAAGGATAAGGACATAGAGTGCTCTGACTCTGACAGTTATCCAACATTTGCGTCAGTTGTAATATCACTTGTCTTTCTCTCGCTTTCCAGCGTGTAAGTAATCACCTATGACTCTCCTCTGGTTGACTCTCATCTGGTTTGATGAGCTTTTGCCCTTGTGGTGCTTCAGCCAGCTTTATGAAATCAACAGCTATCTTTTCAATGTGCAACTCAGCGATATCCCAAATAAATCACAATTATACATAAGTCAGTAATTAAGATAACCAACAAAGTTTATTACGGCACCATTTATTACAACAACTTGTCAAAAAAAACTTTTCTGCCGACTAGATCTCTCAGCTCACTTGCTTTTTTTTCTATTTTCGCCAAACAAAGTGAATCTGTGCGAAATCGAAGTCGCCCAAAAACTAAACGAAAACACTGCATTACAATTTCCAATGCGCGGGTGAACAGGACTTATACTAAACGCCCCTCGTCTTCACAGGTGACATATAATCATTAATAAATAATAACTACGTCAGCGTTTGATCCGCAATTACATGGTACTAGAGCGTGATTGCTGAAGAACTAAAACAACCAACAGATTCTCCAGAAACAGAAGACCGAGACAAAGCGGCGAAAGAAGAGATGAAATCTCAAGACGCTAACAAAATGTAAGAATTAGTTATTATCTTTTTTTTGGCATGGATGTTTGATATAATAAGCCAATTTGAGACGTAATATGGATTTGGTTTAATAGGTCGATGACAACCGAGGATACCTTATCTACTCCCCTGTCGGATAAGACATAGGTCTTTGTATTTAGGACGATCCCGTTTGCGCCATTTAAACTGTTTTTTTTTTGTTTTGTATATTCATGGTTTTCTTTTATGTACCAATTCTTGTTTCCTGTCCTCCGACTTTGTTAAAGACACATATTTGTAATTGTCTTCATACAGAGTATTTTAAGTCATATTATAAAAAAATAATAAAAATACAATACTTTTGAAGCATCCTAAAAATAAAAATGTTTTAGTTTTTAGATTTGATGTTGGTAGAATTGACAATATTTGTAGATATGTAGCGGTTGTTAGTTAAATGCTTTGTAAAAGTGCTAAAATGTGTAGCATGATGTAAAATACTGCAAATACTGAGTTAAACAATTTTTTAAATAACGCAGTACAAGTAGCACCTTGTTATCATGGATAATTTACCGTAAGTAGCGATGAAAACATGATTTGGAGACATTTTTAGAATGTTATTTACATGCAATAAATAGCTATTGGAGGAGGGTCTGGAGGGCCTTAAGCGATGGGTCCCCATGTATCACCCCAATTATTGCTGAAGCCAGTCTCAACCTCGGGAGGAAATATTTGGTTCAAGGCATTCTGATGTACCCCCCATATACCGACGAAAGTTACAACAAATTCAAAGAAAAAGTTCCCCTAACAGAACATCCCCAATTAAGCAAGTTTATTTTGGATGCAAGTATGGTTATGGTAAGATTATTTGTTTTTTTTTGCAGTTTTGTAAACTTTCAAGTTAACAAAATCTTTTCAGTGCATGCTTCACAATAGGTATAGTTAATGTACCTTTTATAAGACTTAAAATTGTGGCTATTAGTATTTATATGAGCATCAATGTGGCCATGTGGTTACAGCACTTGGCTGCTATGTGAACAGATCCAGGTTCATTCCTGGGGCTTTTTCATGCCAGGCAGATGGCCTCAGTCACTAGAAATAATTGAATATGTGCATTTGTTTCAAACGAGGGGTAATAGTGATAGTCATCTAAGATGTGGTGCTTGCCATATCACCCCGCCTCAGAGATGTACCGTCAGGAAAATAAGAGTATTTCATTCAGCCAGATGTCAGAATGTGCGTACATTTGTGGAGAAAGTAAAATCATCGGAGTGACATAAATCAGAAAATAGCTGTTCTAATGCCATTTGTATGTTGTAGATTGTTGGAGTTTTGTCTGCTGGACCAATTTAAACCTGCTTTTTATAAAAGTTCCATAAATGAATCAATTTGCTCAAAATTGCTTTTTTCTACTGGATTTCATTTTTGTCTATCTAATTATTTGTATGTATATCATTCATTACAATGTCACTCCACAATACATTTTTTGCATCATCTTGCAGCACTCTTTGCACCTAGAAGATTGGTAATTATATTTTCAGATCGGTTACGAATGTGTGATCTGGGACAATCTTGTTGCCACTTTATTCCGCTGTGCCGATAAAAAACCCCACATAGATCAGACGATGCTTTGGAAACTAATCCTTCACTCATCATATGATTTGCTGCACTGGTTTCCTCTAAATCATCCAGGTTGGCCTCTTGCTTCAGATCAGTTTCCTCGTTGCATCGAGAACAGTGGTCATTCTGCTTTTCATTCCTCAGATCATCACAACTGTGGCTGATGCACTATTTGCAAGGTTTCTTCTTGTAAAGTAAAACATCTGAAACATCTAAAACAACAGGTTTATACTTCCACTTTTTGTATCTTTCTCTCCAGCTATTCGTAAAGTTCCCAGAACCATATCAATAAAAAATATTTTATTTAAAAATGTCTTGATATGGGACACCTGGAGACTCTGCTGTGGTCGACTGATCATGAGCAAATGCTCCTCTGTCTGCGGACCCAGCATGGATATATCCCACCTCGTAGTATCAAGTCAAAAAAATGGCCGCATGGCCCCACATGCGGCCAGTTAAAATTTAATAGAAAAACTCTGAAGTATAGATCAAAGATAAATAACGTACAAAAAAATTGGTGTTAGCATTATTTGTTAGCCCAACAATTTTTGTAGATGCTCTTTTTGGCTGATAAAGTATAAATAAGTTCTCAGCTTTAGATTTCACAGGATGAAAATTACCATTTACATGTAACGTATTAGTGCGCCCTCTTGCGGTTTTAAAGCAATGACATTTGGTCTTTCGAAACATCATGCGATTTGGCGTTTGATGCACATAAACTCAATAATCAGCTGTGTTCACGATGGCAATCACAAAAAAGCATATTCGATTTTCTATTCACTTCGCATTTCATCTAAGAAAAACGCTGCTGAAGCCACTGAAATGGTTTGTGCTGCATATGGTGAGAATGCTGTAAGTCATGCAACATGTCATCGACAGACTCGTTTAGCTTCTGGATTTTTTTTTCGATTTCAACAACGCGATTCTTGTTTTTTAACTTGTCTTATGCTTTCTGGTTCTTCAACTTTAGTCATATCAGTGATGTTCATATGATACTTATTTCGTAGCTTTGTAGTATAAGGCATGTGCTAGTGTGTCGTCAAGTTTTTGTACACAAGAAGACGTAGAATATCACCCTTACTAACTGTACATTGAATTCAGCTTCTTAGAGGATCTTCTCAGATCATAAAAAATGGATTATGGATTAGATATGGTATATTTATTTGAGATGCGCATTACTATAAGAATCAGTAAGGTTTGTATTCTAACAGGTTATTACAATATTACACTTTTAGTAATAATCAGTTCACAGAAATACTTGTATAATTTTCAAAAACTTCATTGAATAATTTTGATTTTATTTAATTGTGTTGACTTTATAAGATATTAATTTGTTTTTTTTTATTTATTCTAAAAGGACATGGATTGCTGTATGGCATGGGCGTTGGTTGGAAACTTCATGCAATTTGAATATTTTGGACAAATAATGGACCTTTGTAATATCATCAGCAATAAAATTGACGCAGCGGACCTGTTAATAAAGATTTGGCAATTTTACGCCATAGAGCGAACATATCTGTTAAAAATTATGCAGCATGTTCTGGAAAACCATAAAAACGAATCAAATCGGCTACACCCACAATTTTCGAAGTTCGTTCAGGGTGTGACGTACAAACAAATCCAAGCTGGTTTATTACAACAATATTCTGCGCTGATTAAATATGTTCTACAGAAAAGAGCGCCAACGAACATTGAATTCGAAGAGGTTCTAGAAAGAAATAATGAAGAAATTATGCAAATACTTGCGCTGCTTTTGACTAGTTTTGAATTTAGAAAATTTGAGGTCGACGAGGTTCTGCAAGTTCTTCAGTTGATACGAGAGAATAGCTTTTTAACCACAGAGGAACATAAGGCTATTGCAAAGTATGCTAGGAAGGTGACTGTTCGAAACGTTAGCGATATGGAAAATGCTGTGTTTGTTGCTTCTTTAGACAATTTGTGGTATATAATAGTACATAAACTTGTACATAAAACTTATTAATGTTTTTGTATTTTAGGTATAATCAAGATGCTTGGTATTCAGAGATAGATAAAATAGATGCTATTATAAGAGAAATATTTCATAGTGAAAATGCACACATTATAATGATGGCATGGTCTGCTTTGCAAAGTACTCTTCCAAATGAACAGGCTGGAGCAATTTATGAAAACCATTCTGTTCATTATGTTTCCAAAGCATTACAGCAGTATGTATTCAAGGAATTGTATCAAACAGTGTCCAATCCAGTATTTAAGGTAAATGCTCAATGTGGTTAATATTAAAATTGTACCATTCATGTGATTATAGGATTCATTCTTTGGATTAACAGCAAAAATTGGAATATTCAAATTATTTGATATATTGTGTCGTCAATTTGGCTCTGAAAGTGTTTTTGTGCATGACGGTGCTGTTGTATTAGTAAGTGAATTTTTAAAAGTGAAAAAAATTGTCTACGAACTTTTAAAAGAAAGTACAGGCGTCCAATCATTTTACTATTATGCTATAAGATTATTTCCTTTTCATTTCCAACCAATCAGTATTTTTATGGAATCTATTCTACGTTTGAAAGGAGATAGTCGTAAGGTAAGTGGATAAATTATAATTGTATATGAGACTGTCCTTGAATATGATTAATGCATTAGGTACTTCAAGAGTTGCTAGCTTTACGTGTGTATACAGAAAGGCATCCTCAAGATCCATGTCCACAATTTCTTGATGATGCCTTGGTTCATCCGTATCAACCATTTAATAATGATTTAATTGAATTTCCAATAGGAACACCGGTCACGCTTGCAGAAAAGCAAGGATTTAATTTAATTGAAATCCATAATGAATATAGTTACTTTAAAGTTTTACAGCAAGCTACTGCTGAGGCATTGGAACATTTGCCACTACAACAACAATATGATGAGCACACGATAAAAATTATTGTTATGGATTACAGATTAATATTGACGCTACTAGAAGTTGAACCTGAGTTAGCATTTGAGTGTGCAGCAGTGAAGGATCATATCTACCAGGCTTTAAGCTGGTTGCCGATTTGCAGTAGGCTTCAAAATTTTAATCTTGAACTGCTAAAAGTGACCTTTGCGATTTCAACATATATTTTTAAACACGAACCAGCAAATATAGTTCGAATTTTGACATCTCTCGAACTGCTTCCACAAATTGCAATAGACGATGTTTCTCCAGAAATGTTTAACAAACCATATTTACTAGTACCTTTGACACCCCTTATTACCGATATTGATTTTGAATTTGAACAAACCCGTACATATTACCTTTTGAAATCCTACATGAAACTCGTAAAAGACGCCATGAAGGTAAGTGTCTTCAGATGTGTTGATAATTACTCATTAAAAAAGTTTTTAGATGAAGATCTATTACACTAAGATACAACTAGCAGGCTGTATATATTTTATGGCGCAAGCATTCCCAACATTTATTAAAGAACTATATTCAAATGATCTTGAACGGCATCATATAGGTGTCGATTTGATGCAATTGCTTTATGATATTTTGAGTCAGAATTCAAAGCTGTTGGAAGGCAGTAGTTTAATCATATATAACAGCATATCTAGTTTGTTTATAACTAGTTGGTTTCATGTTAAGAGTTTATTTAGTATATTTGATAATGGAGATACCAGAGTTAATTTGGCAGTAATTTCAATAATGGATTGGAAAGGTGAACAGTTATTGAATATTATGAGTTCAATAAAAAGAGCCTTGCAGTGTATCATTTATCTTTTGAATGTCGTGAAAGAGCGCCATTTTGAGAAACATACAGCTTTTGAGGTTTATATTATGGAAACATCGACAATTAATATATTGAAGAATATTTCGACCTATGTAAATCACACTTTTGATCCAGAAATACCGAAAATTGCTTGTGATGTTTTAATAAGTTTCGTTAAGGTAAGTTTTATCGTTTTCTTTATGGATACAAATAGAGGACCCCCTTTTATCATTTTGCACATTTTGGATTGTCTGAGTATAAGAATTTTAGGATTGAGGTATATATAGGATTTGTAGCTCGTCCTATTATTCTAGTGATAAAATCTCTGTTTTAAAATAGTAGTCGTGGTATCTAGAGGTTCTTAATTTGTATATTAGTTTTGAATTTTTTTGTACAGAAGCGTCTTTAAGGATCCCTGTTGCAGAAGGTATAATAGAGAAAATTTTAAACTTTAAAGAACCCAGCCTGGGTATGGATTTGGCTCACGTGAGCTATTTTTGAGGTGAGCAGCTCGCTTGAAGCTCACAGAGTAACATAGCCAACCTCAGAACATCGGGGTATTGTTAAATGTTATTTAATTTGCAACTAAAATCGTTTGATAAAACGTATGAAATTCAAAGATAGACCCAAACTTGAAAGCTATTGTTAACAAAGACTTCAAATAATATCTATCTAAATTGTGAGTAGCGTTAACTTTATTGACAACGCAGGACACATGTAGGCAGACGAATCTGCCTTTCGCAATCAACAATGCGGCCAGTACGTGAGCAAACTGCTAAACTTCTGTTTTAACTACATTAAGCCGACCGTCAAATTTGGAGAAGAAAAGCTGATTATCCAAGGCTGCTTTTTTGATCTAGATCTCATCAAGGTCACTCACTGGTAATCAAATACTGAAAAGAACATACCTAAAGGTCCGATGCTACAGTAGGACAACCCAAAACACATGGGCAAATGTCGCAAATACTGGTTTGGTGAAGTTCTATAGTGGCTCGCCTAGTCTTCTGACCTTATCAGACGTTTGATGAATTGATTGAGACATTGAGGAGACATGGAACAAAATGCTGAAAGCCTATTTATATAATTTGGATGCAATTATTAAGGCACAATGGGGGCCCTACCAAATATTAAACTGTGCTTAGAAAGTTTCTCTATTGATAAAATTTTTTTGTTTGATCTGGCAAAAGTTTTAACGTTTAGATTTCACTGGTTACCTATATGATTATTTGATAATTACAAGAAAGACTTGCATATACTATGAATACATTAATTCTAAAATTCTTATAAATAATTGAGACATAAACCGAAACATGCAAGAAGACGGGATTCCTATTTTTGTCTGTATTAAAAAATATATATTTTTTAGATCTATAATGTACCGATACTGTATACCTTGGCTTTGAATGATTCCCAACTTCAAAACATGTTTTTGGAACATATACGAGACCTTTTGGATGGCCCGAAGGTTAAAATTGGAGTGATCCAGCTAGTAACGGCTTGTGTTCGTGATCAGAGTGGTATGACTGTAGGGTTCTTTAATACAAACCCTGAAGGAAGAGAAACCAATTGCAGCATGTTGAATTTTATTGAAGTATACCTGCAAAACATAAAGAATGTGAGTATGATATTAGCCCTAATGTTCAAAATTGATGAACATTTTATTTCAGGATACTAATTCTTTAATGCAACCTTTACAAATGGCAATTCTTGACTTGTTGCACGAGTTGTGGAAATATCGTAGGCAGATGGTAATAAAGAAAATAACCGACCAAGAAAATTTCTGGGAGGTATTTGTTTCGCCTCTTATCAAACCTAATAACGTACCAATAGAAACTCTATTACAAATATTTGAGATAATGATATTAGAATTACATTATCATAAAAACAAGGTTGATACAATGATAAACAAGGGACTTCGGGGCATTTTCAAAAACTCCAAACACTTCTTAACGGTTTGGTTCAACCGTGTCGTGGATATAACTAGCAAAATTGATGAAACCAGTACACTTGATAGCATTACGGCGGATATATGGAGAAATTTTATATTGACAGTAAGACTTCTTCATCCGGAGTATTTCATGCGTGAATGGAACAAACCTTATTTAATTCAAATGTGCTTGGAAGGTTTGTTACAGTGCTTTAACAAACTGGCGACGCTAAATGTGTTAAGACGATGGTCAGAAACGTTTCTTGTATTCAAAGACTTTCCGCCTACGTTAACACCATCTGAAGGAAAAGCTATTTTTACTACAGCTACAAACATTGTTTATAAAATTACTCGTAACTATCACCTGTTGAGTACGGACTGTACGACGAAGTTATTAACTGTAATTTCTATAATCACAACAAATCTGAAACAATATTTAACAGACAATCCAAGCTTTCTCATGCAATTTCTAACTCCGTTGGAGCATATATTTTATATTGAATATAAAATGATTTCTAATAAAAGCACGAAGGAAGAAAAATATTGTGAAAACTGGGTTCTACTGCTTAACATAATCAGTAATTTCATGGAACTTAAAACCGCAGCACATGAAAGTTTCTTTATACATTGTAGATTTATGGAAAGAGTTTCAGAAGCTCTGGCGTTTTGTATAAATAGCAATCTGCCGATTCGAATAGGGAAGTTCACTGCCATGACGTTGATTAACTTTGCAAAATCTCCATTTAGTCATCATTTCAGAGTAGCAGATTGGTATACACTTAGCCAAAAAATGCTTCCGCCATTGCACTACCATTTACAGAGAAATCGCTTCCCAAACGTATGTACAATTTTATCGACAGATCATTTGATATGTACTAATAATTTTTGTATTTCAGGGGATTATACCATTGTTTTTAAAAGAATGGTGGACTCTCTATTTACTTGTTGTACAATTGAATAAAATTATTCTTTACAAAAACAAAGGATTTGTCATTGGCTGCATTTTAGGATTTGTATATGTCCATCAAGCAGTTTTAGTGGATGCTCTCATATCAGCAACAGCAATTGCAGATCCAACAAACTTAGAATTAGTTGTTGAAATTCTCCGTTTTGTTTGTGCCATTTTGGAATATAGAAATCTGTGGCTTAGAGTTGATGAACAGACGTTTAGTCAGATTATGGTAAACAGTTGTTTTATTTGTGAATTGTTGAACTGGTTTGTTGTAATGCAGATAACCATTAAGGAAATCATATCGGCAAGTATCGGAGTGATTTTACGACCAAAGTGCCTAGTGTTCGTTTCAAACATTGCAGCTCCGATGAATATAATGCATATTGAAACTGTGGTGCCTACAGCGTCTTTGATTACAATAACGAATAGGTACTGAGAATTATTTTAAGTATTTTGTTTTTAATAAAAATACTTTATTTGCAGTTACATAGAAATAATAACATGGGCATGTAAATGCATGGCTAAATGCAACCCTACCTTTACAAAACTTCTTAACCCGAATGACGCAAAACCTTTCAGTTTGTATCTAGAATACGACTTCCGCATTCCACCAGCTATAAACGAAAACCCGAAATTGCTCACCTATGGAAGTCTCTTGTGCGGATTGCATTTTATATGCAAAGTTTTAAACCAGGTAATACTACATAATGTAACTTATTGTTAACGTTTAAAAAGCATTCAGAATCAATTTTGATAATGTAAAACCTGCAGAGACAATGTTATGTTTTATTTTCACATATCAACCTTTCTCAACCTGCTTAAATGCTAAAAAATTGTTCCTAGTAGGTACTCATTCTCAACGCCAGTTCAATGTGAATATTTTATTTGTTTTGACTAAATTAAGGTAAATACTCGCGTAGTTATTTTATTTTAACAATTTACAAACATTGAAAATGTCCTAGAAGTAAAAATAACTTCAGCTTAACATCTAACAGATGAATGTAAGAAGACAAATAAGTAAACCATAAAAAATTATAATGCACTAATGTTGGATAGAGCAGGAAATACCAGATGACAAATTGTAAGATACATTAAGAACAAGAAGTTAGGCAATTCTATAGATCTTGAAGGCTCTTGGCTATATTTTCCTTCATTCTATTTTATTATTAGCTATTTCTTCCCAATTATTTCTTATGTCCATTTCTGTTTAATCTTCCGTAACTGACTCTGGCCACTCTTTTAATTTTTCAGGATATACCTCATAAATTTTCTTTAGCATTCTATTTTGTTTCATTCTGTTTTTTATCTATAATCAGCCCAACCCAATGGATCTTTTTATTTTCTTTTATTTACTTTTCTTGTGATTTTCTTCTATGTCAACTAAAAATGTTGATAGATTTATTTTCTTCTCTTTTCCACTATCCTTTAATATCCTGTTGTAGGCTACAGTCCAGATTTCTTACTGCATCTCTTATCATGACTTGTTCGCTCCGAAAAGATCTTATCAATACTTCCTCACAATTTTATTTCCTGAAAAAGCCGGCAACGTAGATATTTTCATAGTTAGTAGCTTGTTGTCAGCATGCTCATCACATGAAAACCAATACCTGGTTACTATTACATTAGTTGGTGTTTCTTTTTGGAATTTAAAAATTTATATTTAGTTAGCAAACCTCAAATGAATTAGCTTTTTAACATTCCTGTTCTTCATTCCAGATTTATATAAATGGAAAAATAACATCTACAGATGAATCTACTACCTTTGTGACACCTGTCTCATCAAACAACAAAGAGGAGCAATATGCATACGTTCCAGCATCGCAAAGTTTAAGTAGCCCAGTAAGCAGTATGTATAGTGTTCTGGTTATGCCATCACGTGGTAAAGAAAAGAAGGAATCAATAAACGTTTTGTATGGGTTTGCTCTGCCTGAAATTATGGGATTGCAGGCTCCTTGGTTAACAAACCTAGACTCTGATCTGCTAATGGTTGCTCTAAATGCTGTAGCGACATTTTTGGCAAGCCAGTCGTTACTGTCAGTGTGTGATGTAAGGTTGGAACGTACATTGAAGCGTTATGTTAAAAGAGAGCTGTGCTCAGAATTTATGCTTTTTTACAATTTCGTGGGGAAGTATATCAGTAAGAAATACGCTATTTTTGACGGACAAACCTCCAGCAGGGAGCTCCAGATTGTTCATCGTGGAGCCAAACCTCCATCGAAACCTTGTACAAGTACGTTACTGGATTACGATGGCAGTTTGGAAAAATATATAATTTTGGACGTGGCAAATGCCTGTTCGGACAAACCTTCTAACAAAAGGACAAAAATAACTGATTTAAATGATTGTTATTTGTTACTGTTAGTGAACTGGTTCAGGCGAGTGTGTCGCTTAGTGTATTATTCGAAATTTTCCCAATTTTTGTCAGAATGGCATGCTAAAAGCACATTTGTTACTCCACACATTGCATTTGTAAAGAATATTAGCGTTAGTGATAGTGACGATGAGGATGACAAAAGATGATTTAAGAGTTTGTAATGTACTTTGCAACTTCATTTTGTATTTCTAACAATTGTAAATTTAATAAATTTTTATGAATTATATTAATGGTTTCTTTTTCATTTAAATTAATCTTTTTTCTGAAATAAAAACTGCAAAATTATTCTAAATTAAAAAAATTTTCTAGCGGCAATTGAAATGAAAAGAGACGTGGTCATCATCTATGACTATGGGAATAGACATAAACTACACCAGTGAAAATTATGAGTGTTCCAATAGACAAATTAGTCATTTGGACCAAGTCGACTAGATCCAACATGCGAAATTGGCTCTAACCCAGCAGTTGGATGAAAAGGCTGCAGGTGATCTAATAATTTCATCTAGCTCAACAGTCATGCTTATTCAGAGACTTGTAAGAGGATTGTAAAGATAGAAATCATTGCAATTCCCTTTAAGAGATGTAATTGGATTTACAAACATGTTCCTCCAAATACAATAATGTTCAAGCTGGTGAGGTACGGCAGTTATCAACACTATGACTAAATGCAAGTGAGATAATAAATATAGCACTGTTTGATGAGTCGGTTAACGAACCCCAAATGCAATTAAGGTGTCTGAGATCCTTGATAATACTTAATTACACTTCTGTGTATTATGGAATGACTTGATACCACTTATTTCGGTTAGTAGATACTTGCTAGATCGAAGTCGCCCTTGGTTTAATGAGCTGTTCAGATCAGGGGATGTTAACATGCTTAACAGAAATTTGTAGAAATGCATTAGGAAGAAATGATTTAAAGTTGAAATGCCTTGACATATACAAGCTAACATTTTTCATAAATGTACATATGTAAAAATGGGAGTATGCAGGACAATCGGTGGAATGGAAGGAGGCCTTGGACAGAGAAAAGAACAAGAGGAAGGCCGGCAATGCGATGTAATGACGACATTAAGTGGAAGAGCAAGAGGGAGGCCTATGGCCAATATTAGGCGTAACAGGGCTAATGATGAAGACATATAATAGGAAATTCTACTAGCACTACTTTTTCAACTAAAAAATTGCACCGTTTAGTTAAAAATGAGAAGTTGAATAAAAAGACGTCAGGTTTTGTTCAGCTCACAGATATGCAGTAACCGTAAGTTATGACACCACTCTGACAGTTTAGAAATACCTTAAGGGACACTTTCTGATATCAGAATTAGTTGTATATAAAATAGATAACAAAGAGTTGAATGCTGAAGTACGAGAAAGAAGGAATACTTCAAGAAGCATGGTTTAGCTAACGCTTTTGATGCTCATAATTTGATTTGATCGTTTTCTTTTATGTCCCATTGAAAATAAGTGTGATTTTTAAATTGACGTTATCCTTTGTTTCTGGATCATTAAACCAAATGTTTTTCTTGTCACTTTCGTAATCTCCATTTATTTGATCTATATCATTTCCATATTTCCATTCTACACTTTTCTAGTTTTCCCTCATTTTATATCTTCTATGTCTGGCATCACTATTTTCCTATTTTCAATTTTTTCCCCGTTCCTGCTTTTCATTTTTGAAATTAATATTTTCTCACTTCACCATTTCTAGTTCTACTTGGATCTTATCTAGTTTAGCTTCTATTCATTTAGCTCCTATGAATAATTACTCTTAAAATTGCTCTAAGTATTAAATTTGCCAAATTTAAACCACCACTCTGTTTTTTAAATGAATTTTCAAAGCTACTTCTGTTTAATTTAGTTTAGTTAAAAAAAGTGTCTCGACATTTGAGTATTTGGGAACAACAATAACAGAGGATGGCAGAATAGAAGCAGAACTGGGGAACATAATGAGGAGAGGGAATAGGATCTTTATGCATTACATAGAACGATATTGGGAAAAAAGGAGATAGACCAAAAGGTGAAATGAATAGCACATAACGCGATAGCAATACCGACAGTGAAAATTGGACGATATAAACTAAACATGCAAGTATAATAACGACCATAAAAATAAAACACTTAAGAAGGATAGCGGATAAGACAAAGTTTGATTGAGTACAGAATGAAGAAATAAGGGAAACTTTACAAGAGGAACCAATAGTGAAGAAAATCAAAAAGAGACAGCTAACATAGTACGGTCATATACAACGAATGAAACCAGAGAGAATATGCAAAAAAGTGTTCAAAGCAAGAAGTGTGAAGAAAAGACTAAAGGGAAGACCCAGGAAAAGTGGATAAGTCAAATCATGGATGTGGGTAAGGCAAGAGGAAAGACAAACGAAATGAAAAGTTTAGTAAGGGCTAGAAAAGAATGGAAGAAATGGGTTAAGGATAAGAGCGAAGAAGAAGAAGAAGAACATTTAGGGTGCCGATCGTTAGCCTTGTTTTTTCTTGTTCTGATTTACGTGATTTGGTTCTAGTTAATATTAACGAATTTTTGCCTCCCCCCAGAATCTGTGAGGCAGACCCTTTTAGGGGTGTGGGATTTATCACCCACCTGGGGTACTATTCCGTCTGTTTTCAAATTCGTCATTTTTCATTTGAGAGGTTTTTGGCCATAAATCGCCAGGCGGGTTGGCGAGTGGTTAGGGATACAGATAGGGTTAACTGTGGGATGAGTGGGGAATTTAAAGGTTAGGACATGGTTCCTCTCTACATAGGGGACGTGAGAGAGAACCAAGACTCGCGTGGGCAGCGTCGTATACCTGAAGTAGACCTATCTTCGTCGGGATTACTAAGAGTGTCTACCCGCTACCAAATAACTTGATAGTATATATATATATATATATATATATATATATATATATATATATATATATATATATATATATATATATATATATATATATATATATATATATATATAATAAGGAACAGAGTAAACAAAACAGTATTAGAGCATAAAGAAAAAATATGGAAGTATTGAGCATAGAGCTCCCTCTCGGTCTGCCATTTCTCTGTTCTGCGCCGTCTCTCTCCATTTTAGTTCTATATTCTTAATATTGCCATACTTCTTTTCTCTGTCCAAGGTTTCCATCTGATGATCTTACTATTCAACCGATTGTCCTGTATCCTATCAACATGTCCTGCATAGTCCTATTTTAGTTTAGTAATTGTCTTTGTGATCTGATAGCTTTAGTCTTTTTCTGTTTTTCAATAAAACACCTATCATTAAACTTTCCATGGCCTTTTGTGTTACCTTCAATTTGTTTATTTTCTTCATAAGGATTCATGTCTGTGCTTTGTGTGTGATGACCAGTAACAAACATTGATCAAATATTTTTCTTCCAAGATGTGCTGTTGTCTTGTTTTTTATGATACGCGCCAATTTTCCAAATGCAGCCCATCCTAATCTTCTTTTTATTTCGATGCCTTTGTTCTATTTTTCAATTGTTATTTGTCGTTTTGTCTAGTTCCAGTTTTTGCAGCATTTTCCTTACGTAATCTTCCTCTTTGGGGATCAGGACTACTTCGTCCACATATGTTAGATGTGAGAGTCTTTCACCATTGATATTGATTGCTACCTTGCCCCCATATGGTTTTTTAAAAACTTTTTCCATGGCCAGGATGAATAATTTGCGTGATATTGTATTACTCTGTCGTATTCCTCTTTTAATCTTTATCTTGAAGTCTTATTATAACTGTCGATTTTTGATAGATGTTTTTCATTAATTAATTTGTTCTCTAACTGGTTTGCTATTATTCTTATAAAGAGCTTGTAATCTTGGGATAGTAAACTTATTGGTGGTATCTCCTTTCTTGGGTAGTTCTACGTGTTGGGCATGCCTTGTTTCAGCTCCGGTATTATTGTCTTTTGTTTCTTTAATCATTTCGGCCAGAATTTCGTCTATTCCTGGGGCCTTGTTGTTCTCTATTTTTTTTCTTCACCCGTGTTGTCTGTTTGGATTTTCCCCTTTTCTCTTCAGCATTTTAGGTTCTCGTTTTTCTTCATAACAATTGTTACCATTTTTGTGTAATGTTCTTCTAAATCCCCCCAGGTCATTGCTCTTGCCTCTTTTCTTATTAATCCATATTTATCGGTAGCATATCAATATAATTGTCTTCATTCTCCTTTGCTTTCCTGATATTTTCTTCGTTGCTGTTGTTATACTTTTTATCTTGTTAAGATTGCCTTACCAATAACATATGCAAGTAAAAAGTGTAACGTCCAAGAAAGATAGCAGGAAAAAATTAAATAGGGTAGAAACCAATAATAGAAATAGTTGAAAATAGACAAACTGGTGTGGTCATATACTAATGAAACATGATAGAAAAGTCAAAAAAGAAACGAAGAGGAAGGTCAAGAATAAAATGACCAAATAGAAGTGGGAGCAAAGAGAACATCAGTTGATGAGATAAAACCTTCAATAGGAGATAGACCTTAAAGAAATGGGTAGAGGATGACTGGAATCCCAATCGAACACCTTAAAGACATAAGTTAATTCTGGTTTGTTTGATTTCTTAAAATTTAAAATCAACATTTGTACTCTCCGTCTAATATTCAATCCTCTTGAATATGGATTTTAAGAAAATTAGTAGCTCAAAAACAAAAAATTGGCAGTACTGACATCAACTTGAATTAATTATTAATAGTTTATTATGTACATACAATGTACAATGAAGAAAATAGATAATTCGTTTTTTGTCTCTTTTGTAAATGTATAAGAATTTGATCACATTAAAAATCACAAATTAATTACATTTGATTTACAACTTGATTTGTGCTAGTCCTATACATAAATCTAATTTTACAGAAAAATATAATAAAATTAAAACTATACATACATATGTAACACGAATTACCCCATGCTTGTAGCAAGTATGTACAACCTTTTGAAAACCCTGCACACCCAAATAACGTAAATAAAAAATGCCTGTTACAAAACTCACGTATTCAATTAACTTGAATATGGTTTGTAACTCTTATAGCGCAATTGTTCACGTACGTTCATCCACTTGAAATACCACAGAGCTTTGTTTCTATTGTTGCTTCGGACTTGAGCTCTATCAAACACCCAGTCACTAACATGCTGCTGCTTTCTCCGTTGACTCCTTGCTTTGTGCAAGTTTATGTACCATTCGCCACTAGGGTTATTTTGGTTTTCTTTAGAAGTGTTTGAATCTATTTTAACTTCTCTAACCTTTCCATTCTCACCAGGTTTTTTTTTATATCTTTTATCAGAAATAGATTTTGTATAACCTTTATCCGATGTCTTCTTATTGTTTTTCATTTTTTCATATTCGTCATATCTGTTACTCTTATTACCTTTATTAAGGTGGTTAGAGGTTTTATATTTATGTTGCTTTTTAATTTTTATCTCATCTTCATCATTTTTGAGTATTTCTCCTCCGTGTTTTTGTTTTCTTTGTTTCTTTAGTGGATCAACTTTTTTATATTTTGATTTCTCCAATGTTCTGTTTTTCTGATTCCTAAGCCTATTTTGTTTTTCACCACAAATATTTATACTAGTACACTTCTGTTCTCCGTCACCTGTTGTATCCAAAATTTTCATTTGCTTATTAAACTGATTCTTTTGCTTCTTCTGCATCTTTTCTTTTTTATAATTATGCTTAACAGAGTTCTTCTTGAACAGATAGTATTCTTTTTCTGCACACTGTTTTATTACTTTGTTTAGATTATTGTTCGATTGTTTGCCTAAAGCACACGTTACAGCTATGTCAATAATCTTGTCCAAATCAGCATTTATATTATCCCCTACAGTGTGCTTCTTATTTAAATTATTAAACAGCAACTGTTTGTTATATCCTAATGAATCAAGCAAAGGTCCATTATTTAATCGGTTTTTCCCAGTGCAAAAACTTTTTACATTATTAGGTTCCGCAATTTCACCAAGGTCATGCTTTTCAGCTTTTCTTAATATGTTTCGACTATAAAATGCAACAAATACTGCAGCCACAACCATACACATTCCTATCAGGTGCTTAGTTTTGAGCAGTTCAATAAATTCAAAGTTCGATAATCTTCTTTGTTCCTCAGACGGCCCCGATACGATAGTAGTTTCGCTGTTGTTGGTTTCTGCATCATTTTTTGCACTCTCTTGGTTTGAGTTGTCGGAAATTTCAACAGAATCGATATTTGAGTAGCCATCATCGGTTCCTATTTCACTTTCGCTAATTACGCTGACTCCATCCGTGTCAGACTCGAAGTCGGAGCTCGCTGCCGCCAAATCCTGCTCCGTTAGCTCTTGAATTGGCTCGCGCGAGCAGTCCAAATGAAATGTGTTCGGCGTTTTCTGCTGGGAGACGGCCACATCGTCAACGAAAACCCACGAGGTTGACGACTCCGAATCGCTGGATGATTCGGCTGACTTATCCATTGCAAGATTCACCAAACAGCACTATCAATCTATTTTGAAGTTGTAAAGGGCCAATACAACCATAGGGTGCTCTGAAAAACGTATAGAATGCGTATTAAGCGAAAAATTGCCTTGCAATTGCGTTGTACGTACTGTTCATATCACACTGTCGACTGAAACGTGCTGTTTGAATACACATATTTTTAAACACAATTGTTAGCAAATAACAAAGAACTATTTAAGGTTAAGGCAAGTAAAAGTGACATTCACTTTTACTGGTAAATTGTGGTTAAATTATCAGCGTGGTTTAGCAAGTCAAAAAATTAAAATTATCCAGAATTGTTTAAGGGATAGATGATTTGTTTTAAACTAACGTAACATTGACAATAAACAACAAATAAACATCTTTAAAATGTAAACAATTTTTTATAGTTATATTTCTCATATACAGGGTATTTGGAAAGTGAAGGTCCCAGCTTTTAGAGATCTAACAGAAGTGATTAAAAATAGATTTAAACTTCTATTTAAGGATACGCAGCTTTAATCTTTTCGTCTCCTAATTATCTAAAAGTTACATATTTCAATTATTTATTTTCCTTTTTTATTAAGTCAACATGGCTAAACAGGTATTGGTCTTAAAAACACCACGCTGATGGACGTAGGGCAAGCTAGGATCGTTATCCCTAAAATAAATCTATTCTTGACTGGTAGGTACCTACCCACTACCTGAAAGTTCAATCATATCATCAGTGCATACTCTCAGTAATATTATATGTAATTGATATATGGTTATTCATCAGATCCATTCTACGTAAACTTCAAATAAATCAAAAGGCTACAGAAAGAGAAATTTTAGTAATATGCTCAAGAACGAAAATGCAAGACTAGCTCAAAATGTCGAAAACTAGTCCACCAAGCTCATCAAATAACGACATTTGGAGAACAAGAGATGAGATGGGACAATGATGTTAAAAGAATTGGTCTCAACTGGATACAGATAGAGAAATTTGGAAAAGTCTAATAGAGGCTTATACCCAAAGGGTAGAAACGGGCTTATGAAAGAAGAAAAGAGTGTTAGTGTAGCATCTGTTGACATATACAAGGTGCTGCAGAAATAAAGGAAAATAAGTATGGCTTTCTGACGGCAAATAATGACATGTAATTGAAAGTGTTTGTATTAGAATTAACAAAGTTGTTTCGCTTTATACCCCTCTGAGAGAATGGGGGCAGAAATGATGTCCTGTTGGAGGGTTAACTAACTTATTTGGTTAGTCATGTACAAGTAGTTTCAAACCTCAGGTAGACAGTTTTTTTAAAGAAAGTACTACCACGATAGCATTGAAACTGGCCAGTTTTTCTTGTGTATGACCCTCTTACGCCTCCAGGAACCCTCTGAAGTTGGGGCAGATTTCGCCTGACTAGAACTAACTGGTGAATTTTCTTTACAATATTTATTTGAAGCTTTTTTACTCATTTTAAAAATTTAAATTGTGATTTGAAGCAACAATGGGATATCAATACGGTACTAGCTGTTCTTATAAAAGGTAATGTTCTCAACTTATATATAAGGTTAGCTCCCTAGCACTGCCTTATATGTTATAAATTGATCAGTTTCTCAATTTTTTTAATGTCTCTTCAGCTGTCCTCTCTACAAATTATATTGTAATGACGATAACCGTGACATTGTTTAAACATGTTTCAGAATCACTATTTCATACCATAAATTAATCATCTTGATTGTTTATAGTCTTGGTCATTCTTACTAAAATGAGAAATATAATTTAAAGCAACAATCAATCCATGCTATAGTATGGTCCACAAAGACTGTTGTTTGTAACTTCGAAAGAACTTTATCAATTCACCTACCGATAAGGAATTTAGCTTACTGTGGTACTTGATAAAAATGAAAAAAATGACATATTCATATGTAGCACTCAACATTTTACAAGTCCGTTTTACTTCGGTAGGACTTGATTAAGGGATTTTCAGGCAATTTTTGTCCCACTAACAAACTTAGAATGAAGAACATTGTTACAAACATCTCAGATCCAACGAGAAGTCTTTATATATTTTTTTTACAATAAACCATGTAAGACGGATTATTCCTTGATATGTTCAATGTTTCATAACAAGGGATGGACTTTGTATTTTGTAGTTTTTTGTGATTCACTGTGTTATCAGCTATTTTCTTTTCATTTCATTTGGTGTATTCTCTTAGTAGTTTCATCCGTTACTTCCTACAATTTTTATTTTAAATTGATTCATTTGTTAGTTGTTCCTTGTCTATAATTCGACTGCATATGTTACAGTAGATCTTACTGTGCTACTAAAATACATCAGTTTTAGAATGGACCTAAACAAATCTATAAAGCACTGAAGCAGTGCATTGAAGAATGGTGGAGCCAGTAAATGCTAGTTTATTATGATTTTTATATTCTCCAATAATATGCTAAATAAAGAGACTTGATAAGATCATTGTTTACTTATACTCTGAAAATAAATATGGCGAAAAGTCAATAAGTTCTAAATCTCACTGCAGTTATTATCATAGAGCACCATTCTGTGGTACATTAAACATCTCATGGTGTTTCTTCTAAGAGTCACAACTGCAGCATCAGTATGCAATCTAGAAGCCTCCCTTATCACCATTCAAACATGCCATCAGGGCAGATCCAGAGGCAAGATCATATAAGTGGTTTTTTATACTAGAGTAATCATGAACTAAAAAATTGCAGCATTCTGACCTGTGGAGGAATGAGAATTGGTTCCTTTTCCCAGATAATGCCCCTTCAAATCTCTATTTTTGCTAAATCTAACTTCGCTCATTGCGATTTTTTCTGTCATAAGAAACAGGCGTGTAGAACACGTCAATCACCAGAGGATGTTATCATTGCAGAGACGAACACTTTATAATTGATGAATTCTAGTAGTCTTTCCAGTGATGCGGTATTGGCACTACTGCAAAGAATGGATATGTTTAATAAGAACGTAATATCAGGTATATAATCAAAAATGAGTTGTTCACTTTACTTGTCACCTCAAGTAAAATCTTTTAACCCATGTCTTGATTCATGTTTGTATTTATGAAGAAGAAAACAACACTCCAAAATAATTAATAACCAAGCAGACTAACCGTGTAATATTTTGTCAATAAAATAACTAGGACAAGTAGTTCAAATGATGTATCTTTCCAAAGTTTATTAAATAATGTGGCAGAAAATTAAATTAAATACATAAAGATTTATGTAATTAAACTAAATCATTACATATTTATGCAAATATTTTTAAATACGTCAAAATTTGTGGAAAGGTTCAAGTTTGAACTTTGAGTGTATAAAAGCCATGGTCATTAACTTTACTTTATCAGCATTTGAAGGAATACTATAGGTCCACATGACATATATTCTATCAAAATTGGTGATTGAGCTATTTCTGTGTTTTACAAACTATCTCAGAACATATCAATTCCTCCCATATGATCAGCATTATAGATAAAATTTGGCTAACAAAACTTTACTTACAAGGGAACATTTTCAGATGGTTACGACAAGCTTTAAAGGATAGATCAAAAAGAGCTTAAATTGAATAGCTGGTCTAAAAAAGTGACCCCACAATTTTCATACACTCACTCATTAATATATGTTTTAGAGTAAGTTAAGCAGTAGTAAAAGCTTGTCAAAATGGTGCTGCTTCAAAGAAGTTTTATTAACCAAAATATTAAAAACATACACTTTATCTACAGGTCAGAAAGCAACGCCATTCACTATTCAAAAAAAGTATAAATTAATAAGTGTGGGTGTTTTAAAACTTCAAAATCACTTTTTACAGTAGTAATTATTAAAGCTTTCAAATTTTTGAAAATAACAGCTTTTACAAATATATAGGTAACGCTGAAATTTCATTTTTTGAGTGGAATAGTCCATTTAAGCTCAGTCTTGTTCAAAACTGTAATAACCACTTGAAAATGCTGCCAATTTCGCAAAATAACTTAAAAAGTTTTGTTGAAAAAGCTAGGCGTCCAGCGCTTCACTGGCGGTACATTTTGCAAATTCCTTGCTTCACGTTCCGCCTCTTGCTGCTCTAGTAACCGTTTCTGTTTGTCCCGGAATGTCACCAAAGGATCGTCAAAACTGCTATAGTACCTCAAAACTTCTCGCACGTCTTCAATTTCTGACTGCGCAATAGCTGCATGAAAGTAGTCATTAAGTTAAGTATTATGAGGCTAACGCACTCTTACTTCTTAAGAATGCAGCCAGGTCTAGCAGTGTGGTGTCTTCGTCATTTCCGTTCCAACGAGTTACGTGAAACACATTATCGGGGTGGAACTTCACGGAATCCAAGTTCCAGTCTATCACAATCACCTACAATTAAATTTCTTAATAAACTTAATTATGTTGCCAATTTGCTGCTCAACCTTGCTTAAGTCTCTGTTCAGTTTATCCAAATTTTTAACGTGATGTCCATCTACAAAATGAGTAGCATCTCTAACCAGCTTGTAAGCGATTATGTTTTTTGGATCTAAAGCTTCAATGATTGGAAACACAGTCATTCCTTGTTCTGCAGTATAAATAACTATTTCGTAGATTCCATTCAAGTTTTCCAAAAAGTGGTCTATGCCTAAACAATTGCATTATTAATTTTTGATAATTGGTAAAACTAATATAGTAAAACTTCTGCTTATTTATCACATTATAAAAAATATAGTAATAGATAGTATTTAGAACTAAAAAATAAGGACTAGTACAACTTTGGTATAAATGAAAATATAGAACCACTGGTTATTTCGGAGCATTCACTGCATGGTTTACTTAGCTTATAATACCGATAACATGTGAAATAAAACGAGATCAATTTTAATCTAGTCTAAACTAAGTCTACTTGAAAATGAAAGTGGTAAGAGTATAATGTAACTTCTGGTAGGGGATGCTGGGACAGAATGGGAAATACCTGTTGCTGAATGTGAAGAAGTGGAGAGTCAAGCAAAGCTTGTTTCAAGAAATATACACAAAAGTTAAAGCAAAATTTTAGCTCTTATAAGAATTTTGACTAATGGAAAGAAATAATCATAAGCATAGTTTTACCAAGCATCTAGAAATAGTAGCAGAGAATTGAGCTACAAAAGACAGAAGTAATATTTTATTATCAGTGAACATTAGTGACTGCAGACAGAATTCAAAATAATTTACTGGTAATAAAGGAGGAATATAAAGTGGTGTGCTCAGGAGGTGGTGGACTGAAGTATAATGATTATGAATATTTTAAGAATCTAGAATTTTCCAATTCAGAAAAGGAAATACTTGTTGCTATTTCATGGCAAAAATTTGTGAGTTCTTAATTCAACTGTTTACATAAAAAAGTAAAAAAGTTGCCATTATGATAAAAAACCTAGGAGAAGTTTGGGCAAGTTTTCTTAACTGACAATAGGAGAACCATATCAAATAAATTTAAATTATTGATATTTTTACAAATATTAATTTTTAACCATACTGATTATTGATACTGAGTAAGAACTTGGAGCAATTGATAATAATGTCCTAAGCTGATCAAAATATTTTTTAATTCCTAAGAAAAATATAACATTTCTGGCAAATCCCTGAAAATCCCTAGTAAGTTAGTCTGTTCCAAGGTCAAGTCATTCTTATAAACCTAGAAGTAATGCAACATTTCATTTACCTGCATCTTTCCAAAAATAGAAGAATTAAAGAAAAAGAGACCTAATGGTTCCTTATAAAACCAAGCCACAGAAAATCAAGCAGAAGAATGAAACTAAGCAATGCAAATAAGCTGTTTTAATGAATTTTATTTCAAGTCAACCAGATGCTGTTCTTGTGCAAATTGCAAACAGTGAGCAGATATGTCATGTGTTGATTATGATGAGTATGCTTTCACAAGTTATGTAAGCAATTACACTAATAACCTGGATCTTCAATAAATATAACTTATGCAGTGATTGTTAACTATAGAAACAAATTTAGATGATTTCTGATAGGAAGAGGAACAAAAAAGTTCATGTAAACACATCTTAAAAAATGCATATTTCATGATAATAATAAAAATATAATAATAAGAAAGAACACTCATTTCTTTATTTTTTTTCAATCAAAAATTAACCCTTAAGGTTTATCTTCATAGTTAACATTCACCCTCTGCACAGAGGTTTTTTCCAATACACTTTTGCAGTTATAGTGCCTCAAAGTGTTGAAAGTAGTGAAAAAAATATTTTAATTATTATATTTCGCCACATATATTAGCTATCTTGTGTTCCAGCTTTTTCTATTGCTTGGAAATTAATAAGGCTCTTTCTTTAAAACATGATATCTAGGTCAACATCTCCTTAAGAACCGGCAGAAATATCTAAATGTGCTTTGGGAAAATGTTTTCACTGAAATAATCCTCGGATTTTTGAAGAGTGGCATACTTTCATTAAGATTATGGAAATTAAAATACTGAATTCAAGCTGAATATACACATGTGTACTTTTTGAGAAATGGGTGGAAAAATGAAGGGCAAGAAGGCAGATCTACTGAACCAAAAAAGGATTGACCATTTGGCCCCTGAACGAATCCACAAAATTAAAGTTTTGGCATTCGCTGAAACTAAAGATTGGTCTAGTCAAAGATTTAGGTCTGACCCAAAGACTTGGAAAGTTGTCATAGCCAATTTGACTGAAGCACAGTTTAGGCAGACATGCTGACAAAGAGTAAAATATTTCAAATTATTAACTACTTTGGATTATGTTACATATGCTCTTAATCCAAGATAATTGATCACTTCTTCAAAATATCCTATATTTAATTCAATAAATGAGACATACTATTTATAGATGTAATATTATAGATTTAAGAAATTAAAACTTGGATTTCTAGATTATTTAACAATGGCATTTCAGTATTAAATAAACGTATGAAGTGGCATGTTAAAATAGACACATCACTTACAACCCTGGAGGATTCCAAATTTAATGAGAATGACAGTGCGGAATGTTTAACAAAAGTTGCTTCCAGTATCATAAGTTAGTAATGAACGAATTTTTGTCACTAGCCATAAAATAAATGACAGACAAACATGGATGGAAGGAAGCGCATTTTTAGACAACAACATCTAAGATTTTTGTAATATTTCCAAAGTTATAATTCTACAGTCAACAAAAATCTTATATTTTATGTGTAATGTACCTGCGTTCTGTCACTCAGTGTGAGCAAGATGGCCATAAACACAAATACAAGCATCAAAAAATAAAACTAACGCGGGTAAGATGTGGAAGAGTATTTTATTCCACACAAAATGCATTGAAGCGATAATCTTTATCAAATGAACTACCTTTTTAACAAGCACCAGTGCACCATGCAACACAATCAAAATTAATGATCAAATAAGTTAGCAAAACAATCCCTGAAGTAACCATACTAAATTCAATAAATGCACTGCAGTTTTTACCAATGTTATTGCAATTATCAAGCAAAGACAATTAAAATTAGAAGTCAGTATAAATTTCTAATGAATGTTTGCAAATACTGTCCAAAAATTTTTGAGTAATAAAAAGTTAAATATTATGATTATGAAACTATGACAAATTTAGTAGACAATCTTCAAAACCACAAAGTTGAGAAATTAAGCATCTCAAACAAAATTCAAGATGCATTTAAAGTTTTGAGTTTGATTTCATTTTGTGGGAATGCAGCAGGTAATTTGGCAGCATTGTGCAGTTATTAAGAGGCTGATAGAAGATGGACAACCTAGACAAAAAATGGAGCTGAAGATGCCTGTTACAACCATATGCTCAGGATGATTTGAACATCAAAACTTCGAACCAGGGAGTTGATACATCTTTCACCTTTAAATCATATTCACCTATTTTAACACCTCGACAACGCCTTTTTCTGTCTAATAAAGTTAAACTAGAGAAAAACACTTGCAGATTGATAGAAAGGTGTAACAGGAAATAGGTACAATAATTCCTAGGGCTTGTAAAGTAGCAAAGTACAGAACAAAACTTTAAAGTGGGTTTTAGGAAGTTAAAAACGTTTAATGCAAAGTTTTGCAACAACTGCGTGGAGGTAGTATTGGTCTAGCAGAAGTCAACAGAGGTACCAGTAAGGTACTGCATAAGTAGAAAACAAAATATGATCCCATCTTCCTTAAAGAACACTGCTCAAGCAGAATACTCCAATGTTATCATCAATTTTGATAAATTCGAAGGCATAAATTTCCCAAACAGCCTTATTTCAAAGAAATTGACTTTTTAGAAGTTACCACTTTATTGTGCACCTGAAGGAAGAACTATACACGAGCCTCGATTTCAGAAAAGAGAGCTACTAGAAGAAATAGTAGCAATTACCCTCAATAGTTGGCGTCACATCTGGCAGCAATGAACTTTCAAATTCTCTTACAAAGTAACCCCCAGAGTATTATTATTATCTTAATTATAAAAGATGAGTAAATGAAAAAGTGATAAACCAGCAGAAGGATGTTGTAATTCAAGATTATACCTGGACGTTTCTTGAAACGCCATCCCGTTTTATACGTCCAGTCAGGATGCACTAACACATCAGTTAATTCAAGAACTAATGTGTAGGGAGGTTGGTAGTATGGGTATTTCATCACATCCGGCAGTAACTTATCCCGAGAAGGTTCTTTAATCAGCTAAAAAAGACATGTTGACACATTAGAGGGGATGCTCAAGAATTCAAATACATCAATTAGAGAAATATGTTTTTCCCATCTCTAAAGTGTCTCAAAAAAACTTACTCTCTTATAATAATCGAGTTCTCTGAAAGTTCTTAATACATATTGTTTCCAAATCGGCATATGTGTGAATTCATCTGTCACTGGCTTTCCGTCATCTGCGATAGGTGGCTTTCCCAACTCGACAATGAGGTATACTCCGAAGCAGGTAATAGATGCGCCAAAGATAATTAGAGTATACTTCATGGTGCGCCACGAGGCTTCGCGAGTGCGTTTGGATTCCTCTTCTTCATCGTGTTCCTTCTTTTGCTGCGCTATATCTTTACCGATCAGATTGGAGAGCGGCGTTGCAATCGGCTCCGTTGGTTTGACATCTGGTGCAAAATCACGTATTAGTTCTATTTTAAAATAGAATTTTACGGGTATTTCACGTGTTGGTTTAGAAGTTTACACAATCTAACCTAACAAAAACTACTTACCGTTGGAGAAAAATGCTTTCTGTATAAAGGAACTGGGTAGGCAGACTATCGCTCGGCATTTCCTTTGATCTGCGTACACCCGTGACTGATACCGAAACGCGCCTCTTAATACATTAGCCAATATCCCACGCATTAGAAACATTTCCGAATAATTGCTTTATTATTCATACATAACCTAAAATATAGGGAACCTGCATGCAGTGCTTCTGATACCTAACTTTGTAAGAGGTGGCCATTGTTTTGGTGCCAATTAAATGCATTAATGTCACGGTTTATTTTGTTTCATTATAAATTTATTAGGAAATGTTTTAATAAAATTGTTTTATTATTATAAAAATAAATAGTGCAACTTATGGTTATAACAATTATAATAATGTGCGATACCTATTTCTATCTTCCAAGTCTTCCAATGTAAATTAAAATTCCTATCATAACGTTATTTTATTTTGTAACTATTGGTTTGCCTTATGTAAAAGCACTCACATTTATCTAATTTGTCTTTTATGTCCTATAACAATTGTTATTGCATTATTGATAATATTATTTTAACGCAACATTTAAGAATTCGAATAATATATTTTTTGTACTGATTTTCTTTTTCTTTGATAATTTTTTTTGTCTTTAGTTTGATTTGCTTCTAATCATTTTGTTTACTTGTTGGTTACCACTTTCTGACCTCGTTGTACTATTATTTTTCATCTTTTTTATTATTTTATCTTGTTCCCTAGTTGATTATTTCAAAATAATTTTAATAATATTCTGTTCTGCTTTAACTTCTTTTACCTTATTCTCATACAATGTCTTGTTTTTTTAGGTTCTGCATATTTCATCTGATGTTTATATTTTTGCCTGATTGTATTTTACTATGTAAGGGTCAGAATGTTTGCATATTTTTGCTGGCAATTGTGTTCTCTTTATGATTAATATGTTTGGTGTTGTCCGTATTGTTTCATATTGTGCTATTTATGATCATAAATATTTATTCTTTTACTTTTATAACTCCCGAGACATGATTCTGCTCAATTGAAGCACAGTTAAAAAAAACTTTTGATTTTGCAGATTGTTGATGCTCATAATTAGGGCGAGACTGTAGTGTCCGTAAGGACAACTTCTCGAGTTTTGAAAAGCCCATAAATATGTTTGTCTCCAACTGAAAGCCAACTTTTCCTCCAGCACAATCAAAATTACAAATTTGTTTTACTCAATAATTTGCGTTGTACCTTTAAGCTTATGGTGAACATGCTCTATCAAAAACAACATATAAAAAGAGGCTTCAATGCTTTAACTGTGGTGATTTTTTGCGCTTTTTGCCCATTACTCAGTGCGTAGTGCCAAGGGTCTTTCGCCCCGTTGCGCATAAAAATTCTGGATTTTTGCTTCTAATAAACACTTATATTCTCTTTAAGCCTGTTTTGGTACTGTAAGCACCTGCCGCCTTAACCGTGAGTGTTCTCTGTATGCTAAACAAAGAAATCGCTCGCATTCAGAAAATACCACATTGGTCTTGTTTACGTTATCCGCCAACGTTTTAAACGTTTCGAGCACTTTATTGCTGCGTGCTTTCAATGTTTTGAATTGAGCCGCCTAAATTATTAAAAGGGTTTTACCAGCGAATCCCGCGATTCGGTATTATTACGGTAACTAAACTATGAACATACTTTCATAAATCCGTTTGCAATATACCGGTCCGTAGCGTAAACCCTAGGGGCAACTTCTTGTCACTTGTTGCAATACCGTCTCCCGTTCCGGCCTTCAAATACTTTTGATAATAATGGATATACTCTGGTAATTTTGATGAACTATAAGTAAATTCTGATACGCCAAATCAAAATGCATTTTGGTTACCAAGAATTCTTTTAGATCCCTTCACCTAAATCTGTAGATTGATCGACTGTTTAAACACTACAGATGCCATGTTCAGAAAGGTGTCTTACCCCTTAGTGTTTGTGATTCCTTTCTAGACAGATGATTGGTGTTTGGTAAGGGTTATACACACGTCATCCAACAATGGTCGTCTAATGATTGCAGAAGACCTAACCGATTGGTTTGTCTCTTTCTTTTCTACTATACATACATCTATTAAATCATCAGAATACTTTCGTAGATCTCAGAAGCTCTTTCGTATACCTCAACATATCGCTTGGTGGATAGTTCCAACACAATATGTAAAAGCATATCAAATTTAAATGTTTCTAATTTTCCTTTACAAGCAAGATAAACGTTCGCTAAGGACTAGATGTGTGCAGTGCAGAAATTATTGTTTAATGATTATAAAACAAAGTAGTAATCCGTTCTTCAACCTCCTTCTTTGTGATTATGAGGATTCTACTCTCTAAATATATATCTTTCCTCTATTTTGAATGGCTGATGTTGTAGAGCAGGTCCATACAGTCAGTTAAGTAAGAGCGTGTTCGGGTTAATGTGGAGAAAGGATCATTTAAAAATATTTTCAAATATAAGGGTGCGTTGTACTCCATCAGGACAAAGATGCTATTGTATCTATAATGTGCCCAGTCACCACAGTCGTCGATAATTGCCTGGTATCTTCGAGGCATGCTTTCGACCAAATTGATGGCGTATTTCTCATGTTAACTGCTTCAAAGTGAACAATTTTCTACCACAAAGCTTGTGCTTGATGCATGTCCACACATTCTCAATCGGATTTGCATCGGGCGACTGCGACGCCCAATCAAGTGTAACGGTACCACTCAATGCAAAGCTTGCTACAGTGTTATCCCCCTGCAGGATCTAGTACGTTTTTCTTGATGAACCAACGTTCGGCAGTCTATAATAAATATTTCTTATAAATCTCGAGCATTTTCGGAGCATTTAGGTTGTACGGAAACAGATGCAAGCCCCAAAGATGCACTTTTACTGGGCGTTTACCAACTGTACCAACCTGTTAGTTGAGGTTGAAGTTTACCAGGTTTATGGGACAATAACATATCCCCAAACAGAAGTTTCGTCCGTAAAAATTACATTGCTCCAATCTCGGTCGATATTGTCCTTTACCCAAGCGAGTGGCTTCGTCACCTAACAAAGATTTCTTCACTGAACTACGGCATTTGATGTCATGCGCGCGGAAATGGGTTCAAATAGCTACGTACCATATATCTACACTTTTTTGTTTCAATGTTGCTGCTCTTTGACGCAATGTTAAACCCGAGTTCCCCAAAACAAATTTACAATCTGTTTTTCGACTCTAGGGGTCACTTTGCTATCGAACCACGTTCCGGCAAGTCATCGACCGTTTTGTCACCTTATATCTCTGCACCCACTTGCTGACAAATGTTTTCGACTTGTTCATGTACTTACCAGCCGTTAAATGAAACATTTTCGGACCTTTCGAGTGAGTACAGAGAAACACAGCCTCGTAGCGCGACGCGTACGCGGTGCTTTACGCGTTTCTCTAGCAAGAATTCAATGCCAATTGAATCTTTTGTGAGAAAGTGTCGAGGATGATAACTTTTACCAACTGCTAATTGTCAAACAGTACTTGAACTTTAAATTTTCGATCTCGTACATATTCTGACCTACTTATAAATAAGACATTAAGATTATGTGACAAAAGACACAATTATTCATATCATTTCTTTAGAGGCAATTTATTGTTGCATCAACCATATCACTATATTTTCAAACTACAAATTAAAGTTCCCCGTGCATTGCTGCAGTCGAAGAGATTACCAATATTGAACCGCCACCGGCTAGCAACCGTGCGAAATCGATTTTGAGTATTCGTGAACACCCGCTATGTGCAGTTTCACAGCCCTGACCGGTGGAAGCAGTCAAAGAAGGAAACCCTACTTAAAAGGATAACCGATAATTGAACATTGGAAGTTCTGTCATATTAGTTTAATTCGGTTTGGAATCACTAGACTTCTGCCTGTCATGAACAATTACAGGCGCTCCGCTCGTTGATTGGACGTAATCGAATTAGCGGCTGCGTAGTGGCTCTACAAACAAGGGTCAGCGATTCCATGGTGTTCATTTACAACCGTCACTTATTTGATATACGCTATTTCGGCAGATTTAATAGTAGTGCCTTGCAGGCCACGCTTTGTTGTACCAATACTACAAAGTAGAGTTTTTTAAACTTAAAATGGCTCGGTATAGAATAATAAAAATAACATTTATTCGTGCATTTACTTAGAGAAGGATAAGTTCACATAATACAACTTGACGCTGTTTTTAGATTAACTGCTTGAAGTGTTAAAAAACTAAAGTCAAAGATACAATTATTCATCTTATCATAATTTGAATTGTTCCTATGGTTTAATGGAAACTTTGCCCTGTAGTTCCGAGATCTGAAATAAAGAGAATATAATAGTGGTCTCAAGACAGTATCTTGTGAGACGCCTAATTGTGTTGGGCCTTGTTAATAAATCTTTGCATTTTCCTTGAAATTGTTAAAGTTAGTCGGTAAGGTTTCCTTTATTACAATAACCCGGAGTGCCACACATTATCAAACGCTGAACTGAAATCTCAAAAGGCTAGGAGACCGTGGTTGATCGATGGTTGCATAACTTTCTCTAAGTTCAAGCTGGTATTTTGGGGATAGTCATTCCTCAAGTGTAGGTTCTGTGATTAGGATTCTTCTTCTGTTCGGTTTGGGTTTCCTCTTCATCAATATGACAAATTTCTCTTACCTTTTCTTCAGAGCCGGTTGAAGAGGACGGCTGAAAAAATTTGTTCCCCTCTAGCTTTTGCGTGGATTTTCATATCGAACATTTGGTGTTTGTTCTTTCTGATAGTCTGGGCAGATAATTTTGAATTGTAAACGTAAGGCTACCTTTACTGTTGAGATTGCTCTATTGAAATTGATTTATCCTTAGGGTGTCTGATATTTTACCCCATTCTCCTAAGTGTGCTCTTCTTGTCTACTTTTTGATTGATAATTAAGGGAATGTTTTTTGGAGCTGCTTGGGTTGATGGTGCATCGTGTGGTTGGTTCTCAGGTTATAAGGCCGTGGCCGGAGTTCAGAAACTCTTGAAGTTTCGACCACAACTGCGGTGCACATCTTCCGAAGTAAACGTCAAGAGTTTCTAAACTCCAACCACGGCTTTATAACCCGAGAGCCAACCGCGTGATGCACTATAACACTGCCCTTGAAAGGCGAGTTTGGAATTGGGCATTTTTTTGAATGGTGGTAGGTCCAAATGGTGTGGTTTTTTATCGGTAATCGGGAAGGCGTCGAGTACGTGATACGACAGAACGGCTGGTAAGTCTACCACAAACACAATCGCGAGGGGTGCGAAGGAACATTGTGCTAGTAAAACACGACCTTATCAAGAGAATAACACAAGCCGAAACGGGAGACGGTATTGCTATGCAACAAATGACAAGTGGTTGCCCCCTGGATTCGTGTTCCGGACCGGTATATTGAAAGTTAGTCTATGAAAGTATATTTATAGTTTAGTTCGCGAGTGAAACCCCTTTAATAATATAGGCGACTCAAAGGTAAAAAAACAAGGTCGTATTTACTGAATGCAACTAATTTTCTTCTAATGCTGCAAAGGTCACATTTGATTTTTTTAATTGGAAATCAACAATTCAATTTTGTGAAAAACAGTACATATGAGCGGTTGGTTTCAAGAGGAAACAAATTTCCCAAAGGATTGGAGGAGCGAAGACAGTAACGTGGAATTTTCTTGGTAAAGAAGCAGGGCATGTTAATAATGGAGCGGTACGGCTAGCCGAGATATGGGCGAAAGAGTCTAAAGTTAGAGAGAATAAGAACATGCTTGGCCGCCGTTAAGGCGGCGGGTACTTACAGCACCGTTAGTATTGAGCCAATTATCGCCTTTCCAGAATGTAATAGCTCGAAAAGAGCTGACAGTTGCGTTGGATTAGTAGCACCGAAAAGAGTTCAGGTTGTGGCCAGGCGAGATCGAGCAAAAGCGGTTGATGGAGATGGGATACCTGGCCGAGCGAGATGAGATTCCATTCAGCAAAGAGGAGCCTGAGACATGATAAATACTACTACGAGGATGAGTCGAAGGTGGACGAGAGAAGAGCGGAAGCCGCGTTTGCGGTCGTAAGGATCTACCATGGATTAGCCAAGACTGGAACATTATTTTGTTATACGAATTGATGGCTATCCGGGAGTGCCTGAGGTACATCGCCAGGCACGTAGCAATTATCCCAAAATGCGCAGCAAGTTAACACTACTTGCTCTCAGGACCATGGGGGCGCTGACAAATTTGTAAGCAAGGTTTAGACCCTTTTAAAGACGCCATGGGCGAAGATCGAGACCAGATTTATTGGACGTCAAATGTGCAACTACAAAAGAGGTATAGGAGGAATCCAATGATATTGCTTTACGTAATACCCAATTTAATGGATTCATACTTTGATAGTGCGTTCTTGAATTTGACTTGCGAGTGGCCTTTCTTTCTCATAGTGATATCTTGTCGAAAACTTGCTGGACATTTGAAAGCACTGAAGATTTCTCTTAATATATCTTCTATTCTATGGCACTGCTGGATAATAGAATGACTTTTTTGGAAAGCAAATTGATGGGCATTAAGAATCGTCCAAATAATTCAACTAGCAGAGATAGCAGACTTATCGGTCTTTGTGAGTGAGTCTCTTGAGAAAGATTTAGGACCCCAAGGTTATAATTTTAAGACTTGTTAATTTTATTTTGCTGAAGTCTTTTTCTGTGATAGAAAATATTAAACGTAAATATAGTTAACCCGGCGAATTTAATTATTGAAGATGTTTGTTGTTTCTTCATTCATTTGAACCCAGCTTCCATCTGGTTTTCCCAAAAGTGTTACTCATATAAGTCTTCTTCAAAAAGTTTGTGTAGCTTTCCAGAGAAAGTAGTTTACCGGTGACAGATTAAATATATATCAAATGAATACTGCATTTTGGTTTTCCTATATAGCATCATGTTTAGGACTTTCGGCATAAGAATATTTGGATTTTTATTATTGACCACAGGCTCTGTGCTTCAAATTGTTTTATATTGCAACAATTGACCCCCAAGAGCCGGACCGTTTTAGGAGGGCTAATAGCAAAATCTGCCAAAAGTTTGCGATGATTCTCGGGAGTTCGGCAGGTCGCATGGAAGGTTCTAGTAATCTGCTTGGCTTGACAACATGGACTCGCGAGGATCCTCGAATTATGTGCGGAGAGATATTCAAGTGTGTGCGAGAAAGAGTCAATAAAGTAGAGTTCGCGTAGTGATATAAATGCGCTGAAAACTTAAACGCCTGTCTGTTCAAAACCATGGATTTAGAAACTAGAGGAAAGAAATAATAAGACATTCTAGAAATTTTGGAGAAGAGCTAAAGGTGGACACGGAAGAACATTCTGGAAACCTGAGAACTTAAGCTACAATAAAGGAAAATGTTTGAGGTTTAAGTAAGATGTTATAGGAAAACGCGTTAGAGTATTCGAGAAACTTGAAGAGTTAAAAATATAGGCGAATGCTTTGTTGATAAACTCGTACAGTAATAGTTTGCAATCAGGGGAAAAGAGAACTGGCCTGTTTAAGAACTGGCTTAAGGAACTTGACTTTGAAGCGGCGCTGGAATGAAAACGCCAAGAAACGAATCGACAATGGAAAGAAATTAACACACTAAACCCAGTGATAAAGAATTATTGTACACAACAGAATGTCTTAAAATTAGAAGCTTAAGAAACTTCACTGAATCCAAGTTAAGGGTCTTAGTCAAAAAGGCAATTGCAATGAGGTAGAATTCATCTGGTCATCTAAGTCGGAGAACAGATCGACCAGTGGCAATGAATGATTTGTATTAGTGCTTTGGTTACTTAGTGACTAACCCACTGTAGAAATAAAGTGTTTATATCTTGTTAAATAATTGTTAAGAGAATAAAGATGATCAAATCCATAAATTGAGTTCATTACGATACATTAGAGTATTTGGTGCATCTTTATGTTTCTTTAATTAGCTTTTTAGTTTTACGCTTCTTGGGGGTTAAAATTACTTTCAGTTAATTTCTCTAGTGTATAATTTTGGTAAGAGGGTTTTACAAATTACATTTATAGTCGTAGGTGCAAGCACCAGAAGTATCTTTAGTAATTACAAAAGACAACAGATCTAAGATTTTGTTCAAACTCGTTGGTTTTTAGATTTAATTGACCTGAAACGTCAGATAGTATATTTGACGTTCCAATCACCTGTCACACGAAGGGGTAGAAATTCTCGATATTTTCCAGCTGAAATTGTATGCTCAGGTGAACTGTAGACAGCTCGGATAGTTAACGACCAGAGGAATAAATTTATTTTTACTAAAGCACTTTGAGTGTAGTGATTTCGCATTGTTCTGATTATAATTGCAGAACCTGAGTGAGTAATGTTGAGTTTTGGTCACTAGATTTACAATGATATTGATTTCATCAAAGAGCAAAAATAGGCGTGAAAGGTTTATTTGGTCCATTTTGAACAGTAAAGTATTTGGGATATGAAATACAAAAACTTCGTTTTAAGTAAAAATATATTGTCAAATTTTGTCTTGCACAAGCAAAGCTTTGATTCAATAATATAAGGACGAAAGATACAGTGACGACAGAGTTAGTAGGTATTCGTAAGTAGAAATGCAATAACTTAATTTCATTAAAATACGCGCGCGTTTCGATTATTCCATCTTCTCTCTTGCCGCTAAGCTCAAGGCTTCTGCGTGCTTCCTGGCTTTCAAACGCAGATCTGCAATGCTCGAGTTTTTGTGCGCCGCTGCAAGGGCTGCCAGCCCTAGGGGGTACTGCGGGTGGCACAGGATGCTGGCTGACGGGGCGCCCCCGACTGCCACTGCGGCGGCATACTGCAACAAAATTATCTGATCTTAAAAGTAATGTATGCTACTTACTACTACTAATAATGGTAAAACTACGCCCCGCAAGAGGACATGGCTTGCGAACTGAGAAGTTGAGGCTCTCATAAATTCGACTTCACTGCCCGTCACTTACATAATTTGCGCTTGTTCCTTTGCTAATATCTGAATACAAGATTTTACGAATAGTACGAGTGATGTTGTGCTTTAGGTCTCCATTTGTTTTTAGATTTCTGGTGTTAATCCGATCCCATAAAAGCTAGTCTAACGAATCTTATGAGATGATGAAACCGTTTAATTCTACAAAGACCTTAGATTATTTAAGGTAATATGGACGATGTCCTTCTCTTCTTGAATGAATGAACTCAGGAGAGTGCTCTTTAGAGTTAGACTAGTCTCCAGATGGAATTGACGACTACGTCGTCGATTTCCAGCTTGCACCCTTAAATATTCTGTCAGAGGAAATTTTGTACTTTGGCTTAATTATTTTTCTAATTATACAAAGACTGATTGTATTGTCCATTTTCATCTTTACCCAGTATATTCTACTAATTGTATACTTAGACCAACACTGTCTCAAATGTTTGCCTAGATACTAACATTAGCACTGCTTATCGAAGGCCTTAAATATATCCAATGCAATATGGACCATGCCATTCTCTTTGTAGATGAGTCGAGTCATAGGGGGCGGGTAAGGGGCTATTTTTTAGACTTTGACCAATCTCTAAATAGAATTGTCGGCGATGTCGACGATTTCCAGTCTATTTTCTCAAACTTCCTTGTGGGTGGTTTTTGATTTTAAAGAGATGATAAAGATCGCACGGATTTTCTCAAGTAGACGATAAAAATCATTTGTAGTTTCCCGAGTTGTTGAGTTTTCACAATCTTGACATTATTATATTATCCAATGGTCTTCTTCTTGTAAGGATATAATAAAATTATAACGTGTAGTAGGCGAAATAATTTTTGACTGGTCCAGATCATTCCCAAAAACATGAGGGTTATTTGGCACAGAAGGTTTTCCTTAACGAAGTCATCTTGTCATTATAATACCGGTTACCATTCGTCTTAGAAATCAAAAATCGAGTAAAGGTCGTAGGTGTCTTCCTCCAAGAATTATCATCCTATCAGCATAATCCCGATGGAAAAATTACTAAAAGAATTTTGTTTAAGAGGGTTCAAAAACCTAATAGAAAATGTAAACCTTAAAGTCTAATACTAAGAGTTTCGACATAAAATTGACGATCGGGGCTGTGTTTCTCATCATATCCAAAACCTATAAGAATAATATATTTGCAATTAAAGACTTTATGGGTAACTTGGGAAGATGTCGTCATATGCCAACATCTGTTGTAGGAGGCTTAAAAATGGATTGTTGTTAGTTAGATAACAGAAAGTGTTTCCTCTTCCATCAGTCTTAGGTTAAAGCTGATATCGTCCGAGGCAACTTCTCGTCTTTAAGATATTACCTCTGATATTGAATGAAAATCTCTTTTTTTATAAACTTGACCGTTCATCCACTGTTTGAACGTCTCGTGTGGTCATTCTCTTTAGTTTTTTTTAAATATAAGCATAAGATTTATTCATACTACGCATTTTAAAATCACGTCATTTCTTCTGTAGAACGAGAGTTGGTCCACTAACATTGCAACATAAAACACATTCTGTATTTCGTTTTGAAGTAGTCTGGAGGAAATGCCAGCAACATACTTCTATATGAGACTGTAAATTGTTTTATGAACAAAATTAATTATTTAAAATATATTTTGAAACACTCATTCTTAACGTACCTGATGAGCTGCTGATATAAACGCCGGGTCGAAAGCAGAAAAAGTTGGCGTGGGCTGAGGAAAAGTAGACGGTGCTAAACGATCGTATCCCGACAAAGGTATCGACCCCGGCTGCAGAGTCAATCCTCTAAGTGCAGGTACGTTTACGTAGGGTATGACTCTGCACGGTTCCAGGGGTGTACTCGCTGGAGGACTGTGATTACTCAACATAATACCTTTAAACAGCAAACAAATATTAGTATATAGTGGAAACATATGCTACATACTTTTCTAAATTAAAAAAAAATCTGGAACACTTGTCACTAGCGTTTCATAAAGAAATAAAAAAGCAGTCACGATTTCAGCAACATAATGAAAGAACAGTAAGGCATGCAGAAAATTATATATTAATATATAACTTATAAGTAACTTCTATTTATGTCTTGTTTGGGAGTAAAATAGGGTCAAAACCCAAATAGAGTTCACCATAATTTAAATGATCCATCGATGCGATTCAACCGTTCAAAAGAAACAAGACAGAGCTACCGGTGAAAAAAGAAAAGAAAAAAGACAACAAGAAAGAGAGGGAGAAAGAGTGAGTAAGAAGAAAAGAAAAGGAAAAGAAAGAGGAAGGCAGAAGGGAAGGAATGGGGAAAGAAAAAAAGGAGAGAGGGGGAGAAAAGGGTAAAGAGAGAAGAAGAGAGAGGACAAAGAGAACGATAAGTATTTTCTTTCTTAGACCACTTTCATGTCTGGATATCATTATTATGCTCCTATTATTATTATTATTATTTCCATTTATGTAATATTACATAATCCAAAGCTTTTCTTAATGTCTGTGCTTATTTTATGATAATCAAAATTGGGCCCAAACTGATTAAGAAACCCCCTTGCAAATCATCTAACCATTTCCATCTAAAATCTCAAATAGACAGAAAATTAAATACAGCAACTAGCTGAATATGATATGACTAGAAGAAGAGTATTGAAGAAATTTCTAAATAAAAAATTGGATTTATAGCAAGAGTTTTATACCCCCACAAAGAAAAGTTGCGCGATTGTATTAATCTTAAGTTAAGAAAGTCAAATAACCTTGCATCGTACAGGCCAACTGGTTTCCCAACCATACCATTAAAGATCTTTGAGAAATTGTTGTTAAAAACAATAGTAAACAATAATTTAATTTCAGAACACCAATTCGTTCTTCGTAAACAACATGAACAGATGCTTCTAGTCATGGACAAGATAATCAAAGACTTCCTTGCTTACAGCATATCCACCTATAACCAGAACAACATTTACTGTTGATACAACGGTATTGATATCTCCTAACCTCTAATTACATCTCAACATACAGCAATCATGGTTTACAAGTTTACATTGATTACCATAATAGGTGAATTGACAAACTTAGGCAGGATTCAATCTTTAGCTAATTTAGAATAGCCTCTTTCACTATACAACAATCAAGTAGGTCGGGTAATTCCCTCAGATCCATGGGTCAATATGTGAGTTTGAAGGTAGAACCACTACTGGTAATTCTTCTCTACCTTTAGTTAAGTCACTCTCAACTCCTATTGTGCATTTTTAACGTTAAGTCTGCTGGAATAAGTTATTTAAGTAATGCTGGTATTGTTCCTGTTTATTACTACTGAAATTGTTAGGAGGGTAATTGTTTAATACCATTTACAGAAATGGGTGTTGTAAGAAAATATTTGTTATTAGTTCGTCTGCAACTTTTGAACTCCTTGTTATCACTATTTGAACTTTACCTGTCAAAATACGATGCAAAACGTCAAGACAAGATAGAAGGGTAGTAGACGAGTATTAGAAACAAATTAGACTCGTCTTTTAAGGTACTCCATTGAAAGGCCAAAATGCTGCTCTTCAAGCGCGTGTCATTAGTTTAAACAAGTGATTTTCTAACATGTGGCCGAGCTTTGTCCTGTTAAAAAAGCATTTTGTCATGCCTTTAGTGTATTCTGGAGGTTTAGCCTTCAATGGTTGGTGCAAATTGATAAATTGTGATCGTTTGACTCGGTTTTAACAGCTCTGGCCCCACGAAATTCAGATACTTGCCTTCTTTCCATGAGTATTTCGTTTTTGAAGTCGATGTTGATAGTTGACCTCGGTCGAAATTTTTTGCGTTTGGGATTTTCAAAATATCCCCACAATTCTTAGCAATAAAGCGATGCAAAATCTCCTTTTGTACCCATCAAGCAGAATTTTGCATATAGTTTTTCGCCTTTCGATGTCTGTTTCCGTCATTTCGTATGTCGCTTTCCTTATAAACATGGCTTCCAAACGTTTGGAAATCTCTTAGTTCTCCTAAAGTGCGTTTGTCAGCGCCTAAAGATCATTGGTTGTATTATTCGATCACTGATTGTACGCTGAAGTTCACTCAAGACGCTTATATACGAGCTGAAAGTTGGTTGGCTTAGTTTGTTGATACTTTTTACTATTTGCCACAGAAACAAAATGGACACTAAAGAATCCTTAAAGAATGTGTTACTGCCATATATCTTGCAAGAAATGTTTTGTTATACCAAGATCTTATAATTTTTCCACAATTTGAAAAATATGTGAATGTTGGAGTGAAATGTGCTTAGTATTGCAATCCTGATGGAAAATCAATATATTAATCTTATATTTGGTCTTGGTAGAAAAGAAATAAAAAGTGGTAATTGTAATAATCTCTTCATTATTATGCTACAGAGATTAATAATCGAATTTTATTCTATCCCAAAAAGGCTTCTTTTGGGAGTAAGATGTTAAAGATCTCAAGGAGTTAAAACTATAAAAATTTGGTCAAGTCGGAAAAAATAAATACTAGGTATAAATAAAGACTTAATCGGAATGTCCATCGTTTTCAAAAACCATTTTTGTTTAAAAAATAATAACAGAACACAATAATATAAAGAACAGGTAATATATAAAGTCAAAATGAAGAAACAACACAAGAAATCGATGTAATAATCGAGTAGCTGTTGGAACAATATACTAATTAAACATAGCCATATATTGACTTACGCTTAGACAGTAATGTGAAAGACACAGAGGAACTATATATGTAATCAATAAAATGGAAGAAATGTGCGGCAAACATGATAAAAACATTCAAAAAAAGGTTGCTTATTTATAACTAAAAATAATGTTGGGAGGATTTTTTTCTTTGGGATACCACATTGGATTTTACAAAGAAGAAGAAATAACACTCCCTTAAATTGCGCAAAGAACATAAACAATCCACAAGTGATTTTATGAGCTATATTCAATATTGTTTTAACATGAATATGTAGAATGGCGGCACTACGTAATTGGTCTGATTTACATTCAATTCAAAAATAACGAAACTCAACATGTGTTGGTTCTAACTATTGGCCTCTATAATACTAATTAGCAATCCTACCCGTTATGCCTAAACAGATTTTCATGGTCTATTGCAAAATATTTTCATATTCCTCCTAGAGTATTTGTTAGGACCCAAAGATCACTGGTTGTAGTAGTCAACGATTGGTTGTGCACTGAAATCTATCCAAGACGTTTCTATCGGGTCTCCAATTAGGTCGGTTTAGTTTGTTGATACATAAAGCATTAGTGTAAAATCTATAGCCCCTGTTGATTCTTTATCAATGTCTTTTAGCTGTTAAAGAACTATAGTGAAAAAAGAGGTCGGTACGAGCACTAAATAAAATCCTCCCATCCCACCCCAAACTGATTGAACATATTTTTCATTTTGCTACCTCCGAATTATTACCGGCCTTTTAGTAATCTTTAAGAAGAATCTTGATCGATCTATGAAGAATCTATTTCAACTTTAAAGTTATAGATATGGACTAGTAATAGATTTCCAGTGTTTTTCCTCTTCTTTCTAACCAGAATCAGATAACACACGTTCTCTACTTCGTAGTTCTTAATGCACGCACTCGATTTGTTTCATGAAAACAACAGTATCAAATATAGTTCCCTTCTCTTCCTCCTTCTCTTATTCTCTCCCACTCAAGTAACAAAAATTGCAAAAAAATAAAGTAACGCGCTTTGAATTCGCAAAGAAAAGTCTTTGGTAGCCGTGGATGAACGGATAATAAGCTTTCTTTGTAAAAATGAGATAACTGACAAAATCCATTATGCACTTCATGGTCATCATTAGCTATGAGCTTCTTTCACTGTTCTGGCAATATATCGGTTGCGCTTCAGAAGAACGACTAATCTTTTGAAACGATCCATTAAGATATCCAATTTTGGACATCATAATTTACAGTCTCTGTGTCATCGGTCTAGACAAGTAGTAGTTGGAAGGAGCAATGTTTGGTGCATATGTTGGATGATGTAAGAAATTCGAGTTAGCGCTTCCAACGTGTTCTGACCTATTTTCCAACATGCGGTCGGACATTGTCTTGTCAAAAAATTACTTCGTCGTGGCTTTACCATATTTTGAAAGTTTAGGTTTGAATGCTTGGTTCAATTTGATTAATCATTCTTGGTAGCGGTTGCTAGTGATCATTTGACTCGGTTTTAACAGATCAAAGTACAGTAAGCCTTTCTGGTCTAACCAAATACACAGTATTGTCTTATTTTCAAGAATATATCCACTTTTTATCTTCAGTAACAATACGATGCAAAAACTCCCGTTTGCCTATCAAGCAGGATGTGAACCTTTCCCATGGATTTTAACGTTTGGAAATCTAAGATTACGTAACATTTAATATTTCTTCATCCAATAATTCCTGCAGTTCTTTTTCGGGCGTCCTAAATGTTTTTTGTTGCCATCTCGAAATGACGACAATTGCATTAGTCTGTTTAAGCTACAGCTATTTGTCGCTAGAGGGCTGAACTTTTGAATATTGCTAATTACACAATATGAAATAAACTTAATCGTGAAATTTTTGTTATGAGTGGCCATTTTCGTTGGGTGGAAAAATTAAATTAAACTTTGATGTTTCGTAGTGTGATTACTGATACCATGTCAGTGAGCTTTCGCGTGAATTTCTCTGTTATTGTTCTATTCTATATGATATTTGGCTGTCCACCAGACGTTGGGGAATACCTACATATATCTACGAGATCTTGACAAATCCTTGTATATATCCATTGCATTCCACATCGTTTGTATTTTTGTGTTTTTTGCAAATCGGAGATATCTCAACGTTTAATTGAAAGCGCGAGCATTTAATCTGGCGAAAATTATGACGCAGCGGGTAATGTATAGCTAAAGAGTTTATAATGACCCAAGATAAGGTCATTAATCCCGAACGCCGGAATATTTAAACCGCAGCGCGGGGTTGTAAATCTTCGTTAAAATATTAAATTATTTAGGACTACCAGCAATTCGTTACAGAAATCATCTTTAAACACAGCCTCGACCCTCATAATTCTAACCGGCCATGAATATATCATGGGCCGTGTCCCCTAACAAATCTGCGGTGGATAATCGAATTTATATGTAAGATTGTGTTAAAAAATGCTGGTAAGAGAAAGTTTTCAATCAAATCAAATAATTCCCCCCGAGAGCAATTTTACGGCGCTCAGTCATTCAAACACGGGAGCGAAAGATGGCTGGTCCAGGATCCGGACACACCCAAGAGGACAGTAAATTACACTTACTGCCAAGCACTCACATCAACACTGCACGCTCCCCCATGCATTTGACTAAATTACATTTGCAAACGGGGGTTAACGCCACTTTAACTTATTTAAAATATGAAGTAAACATGCACTAGTTTGTACTAATCCCTTTATAATTTAGACAGTGAGCACAGGTTCAGATGCCGATTCTACGATACCAAAATTTGAGCTACGCGTACTCTTATAAAGAATTTAGCGGTTGTCTGAATGGTTTATTTATAAGAAACTCCAAAATTCCCTCTCTCTTGGTAACGCAAACAAGTTGGGAATGTTAACGTACTATGTATCATTTCTTGGAAGTTTGTGGTATTGTACAGTGATGTGGAAAAGTCTCACTTCACTTTAAATTAAATTTTAAATGCATTATTTTGGATAAATATTTATACCAGTAACATTCAAAAGTTGCTCCATTAGAAGCAGCATGAAAGGTGTAGTTTTGACACGTCAGTTGTGAAAATCAAAAAAAAAAAAACAAAAATTTGCATGAGTTATTGGCTGAAGATTCATATCAAGTGCAAAAATAATTTGTAGAATCATGAAGTGTTACTCAATCGGAGATTTCCAAGCGTTTGAAAGAAATGGAGAAGGTTTACGAGGAAGGAAAATTAAAACCCAGGATACCTATTCACATCAACGCCAAAACGAAATGTTCAGGGAAAAAATGCTCTCTATTTGGTGGGACCAGAAACGCTTGTACTTTGAGCTGGTAAAACCTGTCAAACAATCACTGACAACCTCTACCAACAATTAAACAATTTGATTAAACTTCCAAAATACGTTAAAAGCATTACAAAGTGGTCTTACGATAGTTGGAAAGCAGGTCAAAACACGTGAGAAGCGCTTGGTTCTATTCACCAAACATTGCTCCTTCCAACTAGTACTTATTTAGACCGATGGCACACGCATTTGCAGAGCAGCATTTCAACGCATTCAAAGATGTTCAAAATTGGGTCTCTCAAAAGACGAGTCGGTCTTTCGAAGCGGAATCGATGTACTATCAGAAAAGTGAAAGAAGCTCATAGCTAACGATGGCCATGAAGTGCACGATGGATTTTGTCAGTTGTCTCGTTTTTACAAAGAAAGCTTATTATTCGTTCATCCATGGCTTGCAAAGACTTTTCCTTTGCAAATTAGAAGCCCGTTACTTCATTTTGGCAATTTTTATTTCTTGAGTGTAAGAGGAAAAGAGAAGGAGGGGTGAGAGAAACTATTTTAGATATTGTTATTTTCATAAAACAAATCGAGTGCGCATTATTCAAAATCATCTGATTCTGGTTAGAGAGGATAGGAAAAACACGCATATTGGTAAAATCATCATTAGAAAATGTCTGTATGGAACTGGAAATCTGTTACTGGTCCATATGTGCAGCTTCAACGTTGAAATGGATTTTTCGCCAATCGATTAAGATTATCTTTAACGATTATTAAAGGACCAATACAATTTAGAAGCAAGAAAATGGAAAACATACCTGATCAATTTGGGGTGGGGTGGGGAATTTATTTAATGCTCCTACCGAGCGCCGAACTATAGTTCTTTAACAGCTAAAGTAAGATGTTGATAAAACATCGATAGGTGCTATAGGTTTCAACAACTTTTTCATGGGCGATAGTTTTATACTAATGTCGTACAATCATATATATGTTAATTGGTATTATAGGAGACAATAATCCATATCGAAATCCTTCCTTCCAATGTAACATCTTAATAATATTTGTATGAGTTATTTTTTATTTAGCATTTGGAAAGGCTTTTTAGTAAAAACAATATTAAATATAGCTCATAATCGCTTGCGGCACTATAAAAACAGCCAGCGTCCCAGACTCCCTAGCATCTGTGCTGTCATGACCTATAGCGCACAAAATTGGACAATCATAAAACAAAGACTACAAGTTACACGGCGAGTCATGGAAGATCGATGTTAGGTAGTACAATAAGGGACAAAAAGAAAAACGAATGGATTCGCAATAAAACCAAAGTGACACAGTTGAAATGGGTCTTTGCCGGTCATGTTGTAACAGACCGCAGATGGAATGCTAAAATACTTCAATGGAAATGAAGCAGGGGAAGGCCAGTAGCAGACGGATTGATAACATCAAAAGAGTCGCTGGCCTACGGTGGTTTAAAGTAGCACAAAATACAGATAGATGCTAGTTAATTACTTTTTATGTCATTATGTTCTCTTATTAATTTTTTGAAAGCTGGTTTCGATTTCATCATTTTTGAACCAGTGCATTCATATTTAATTTTGGGAACAGTAATAAATTTGCCGAGAATATGGATGCACTATTTTCCATGGATATCCTTGACTCTTCAAAATAATACACGACATTTATATGTTTCGAACATTCTATATGCCTTCATTTATGTCCTTTTTTTGAATCGACTAGATTTATGTGGTTTTCGCTTTGGTTTGATTCTTTCAAATCTTTAACACCTTACTTTCAAATGAAACTTTTTGGGATGGAATAGAATTCCGTTTTCAATAAGCAATGAAGAGATTACCACCTGCAGTAATTTGGTATTAAGCCATTTTTGAAATTCTCCACTTTTGATTTTTCTACCAAGACCGATTCAAACATTAATCTACCTATTCTACTGTCGAGGTTGTCTCTGGACAATTAAAGAAAATACCAAGCTACTTCAAAGCAGATAGTAGTGACAGAATCTACAAACTATTTTAAATGATGAAAAAATTATGAATTCTTGGTATAACAAAAAATTTTTTCACAAGGTATATCACAGGAAGATTATCTTTGAAAAAGCTTTCTGATGATAAATCTTACTTACTCTTTTCTACACAACTAGAAGTATAGTTGTCAGAAAAAGCCGGTTCCGTCATTATCATGCCCTCATTATTATTCATCATCATGATGTCTAGGATACGAGACATCATAGTTTATGACTTAGGATACTATTAATCTTCTAATTATTCTTACAGTACAGTACTCTAAGAAGAGCAGGATCGTAGTTGTTTGAAAGTAGTACACCTGTGCAAGAAATGGGTAGTCGTCATATGTGTTACAGGGTATTTGTCGGCAGCGTGGTGGAAACTATACCACAATGCGTGAGACTGCGATTAACTCTACGGAGTAGACTCAACAAAGTGCATTCAAGAAAGCATCAGTTGATGAACAGTAGAAACTCACGCAAATGACCCTGACCGGTGCTCATCAAACGTAAAGGAAACTTTACCGACACAACTGAATCTGCGCTTTACCCTAAAGTGCCTCCTCGTAAGACTGCTGATGAAGCTACTCAACATTACACCCATGGATAGCGAGTGTCTTCAGACAGTAACATGTGGGCGAGAGATTTACGTAAGCGAACTCGACGGTGACTCAGCAGTCCCTTATTGGTGTTAGACTCTTAGTGGTAGTAGCTGCACTCAGAGGATAGCTGGGTCTTGCTTGGTCATCATGTAGACCATGGGTTGATAAAATATAGTCTAGTTCAGTACCTGAATTTTTTAGTCTTGACTTGAATCAATCATACTATAAAGAGGAAACGAATCTCATAATTGAAGCTTGAGGACTTGGCAATAGCGGCCCCCATTTTATAGTAAGTTTTCCTTTCAGACAGACATTTTGGAGCTATAAGAAGGTTGTTGATATCGGTTTTTTGCTCTTGTAGTAATGTTTTGCTTATTAGCTTACTTACTACCACGATTTTTTTTCAAATAGGTTAGAGATCAGAACACATTTAGTCATTGTTTTAACATACATTTTTTCAAATAAAAGATCACCATCTAATATCAACTGTACAATTTGGAATTTATAAGCTAGTCTTTCGTAAAATTTCTTGCATAGCGACTTCCCACCTTTTTAACTGTCGGTAATGTCACTAAAGAATCTTGGGGAAACTTACTAATCATTGATTTAGTTTTCTTAAATCGTTGGGCCTACACCATATCAAATTATCAAAAAATAGATAACGTCCGGGAGGAAAATTTCTTGTACTTGAAAAAGCGTAAGCATGTTGTCCATCCAACTATCCTCTCTTGATTAATCTGCTTTAGAAAAATCTCTCGACAATTTAAATTTGCAACACTTATCAAAAGCACTATTGTACATCTTCTTAAAAATAAACCGCAAAGCGCAGAATGATACTCTTAAAGTTACCTTAGACAAACTAGAAAACTTGGTAGAGCACAAGAACGAGACTAATGCAACATTACAGTAGGGTACTTCATAATTTTTTCGTCGTTACGTAACGGATTTTATCAAGCCTCTCACCGCAGAGGGCTTAAAACTGTCCAACATTTTGAGGAGACTTAAGGCAGAGTTTTCAAAATATTTAATTGTTGGGAAAACGAAAAACAGTTGCAAATAAAGCTCAACGACGTCGTGCGACTGAAGAAAATATTTGTATAGTACGCTGCCTTTTTGAGGATAACCGCTAATGAACTTTTGCTGAAATTGCTTTGTCAAATTTTGGACGAAATGAAACTTGCTTCTCGACAACTCCTAGTCCTATACAGATGTCCAAACTCGACAAAAAATAATATATTTGTTCTGGACCACACTGGAACACTCTCTCTACAGTCCGAACTTATCACCCTGCAATTAACACTTGCTTGGATCACTAAAAGAAATTTGATAACGACGTTGGTGTCAGAACTACTTTCATTTTGCGATAGCGGATTCAAAGAATTGCATAACAAACGTTATAAAATGTTTGGCCTTGAAGGAGACTATCAATTGATAAATGTTTTCACTTTCACTTTTAGTCGCCGCCTTTCTGATGTCCAACAGCCAACTACACAACTAAAAGTTTTGTAGTATCTTTGTATTTGATGGCTTAAATAGCTTCACAATTGGATACTATTCGTCTGTATTGGCTTGAATATGTTTTACGATACTTGTTCTGATAGAAAACGATTACCAAAAGTCATTTGTTTGAGTTCCTCTATTGATTTTTAGCTTCTATATGAGATTTTGATATCATGTATTTCTTGATTTACATTGGAGAACAGATGTCATTTTTCACTTTTAATTCATTCTTGTAAGATTGGAGCGGTACAAAGTAAATTGAAATATATGCCATTGCATTTTATAGTATCTGTTCACCTACTAACCAGGTGTTATATGCTTAATTGGTACCACCCTTGTGATTTTAAATCAAGGAACTGATAATACTTTTAATTCCCAATAGTTGACAAAGTGATGTCCGGGCAAGTGGTAATTTGATAGTTTCAAATCAAATTTATGGGCGGCGTTTGGTAATAGTTCGAATTCTTCCAATTTACCCCAGGTTCTTTGAGCTGTATCTGGTCTGGTTATCCATTTGTAGCAACACCCGTCTTCAATTGACCATACCAGGGTATCGTTGCTTTAAGGTGACAATTCAAGAATCAGCTTAAAGTAAGTCGCACGTTTGTAATTCCACCAGATGCAAAGTATAATTTTGTCCCAAAAACTCTTACGTTCTACAACAGGTTCTGCAGCTTGGCCTCTAAACCATTGCTTTGATTTATTTAGATTACTAAGACAGATCCACTATTTGTTATTGGTAACAATCCAGTTAATAAACCAAAGATTCTCAGAATTATTGAATAATTGTATGCGCAATGATCGGCTTGTCCTTGCGTTAAATCATGATGGAGATCTCTGCATCGTCTGTTGATTTTGCTTAGTTTATACAAGTGGCAGCATATTTTCCATTGAGATGGTGAAAGCTCATCTGGTAATTATGGGGTACTTATAACTGGAGATAATTCAATATATTGAAGTGAAGATCCCGTGCAGGGTTGCTAATCTTCCATTGGGCGTTTTCCAGATATGGGTAGTAGTGGAGAAATAAAATACCAAGGGTGGACCAAAATTAGCACAAGATACATATTCTCCCTCTGGTACTGGGCAGCAATAGTATTAGTATTTGAAAGAGGCTGAACATAAATGATAAATACACAGGCAGTTATCCAAACAGAAAGACTATATCACCGTGTATGGAAAAATAAAAAACCATCATTTTTCCTAGTAAAATCTAACATTTGGAGTGTTAAAACATTGTATGCAGCTGAAAAAATTTAAATGTTATTAATATAACGGAAAGACTATCTATCGATGTTATGGGCATAAGTAAAATACGTTGGACTTATTCCGGACATTGACATGTTGGAAACTTTCAGGTTTGCCCTTTTGGAAACACCAACCAAAAACACATACATAGAGTGAAAATAACATTAAATAGACTCACAAGTAAATATATTATTAACTTTCTTTTGATATGTGTTTGTTGTATATACAACTTGTTACATCCCTTGTTACAACAAAACATGATTGAAGTCTATGCTTCAACAGTGTATATATCTAAAGAGAAAATAGGTACAATTTACAATAACCTCAAGAAAACCTTGAAATCAGTTCATTAAAATGAGATAATAGTAAGCATGGGTGACTTAGATGTAAAAATAGGCTAAGGGAAAGAAAGAAGGTCGTTGATGCTTTCATACTTGGAGACACCAATGACTGTGGTGTTCGAACAGAAGAGACTCATCAATACCTACTTCAAATTGTGACCTAGATGTTTATATATACCTATATCACAATAAGAGAAGCTCATCCATTTTACCAGAAATCAAATTGACTATATTATGATCAACAAAAGTTGCCCCTATTCGATAACTTCGGTAAAAACGTACCCTAGAGCTGATATCAGATCTGAGTACAATTCTTTGATTGGAGCATGAAAGTTAAAGAATCATGTGGTAAAAGTTTAAGCCATGACTTGAAGCAACTGAATAACGATAAAATGATACATGAAACGCAGAGACACGTGAAGAACAAAATTGGTGTTTAAAGAAAAAGACTTCGAGTTCCAGAGCAGCATAAGAAGCTGCAGGATGTTAATATCAAAATCTTCGACAAATATCTGCTTTGAACATTTATAGGGAAGATTTAGATACAAACTGACAAACAAATAAACAAGCGATAGGAGGGATCAAAAACAAGATGTCGGAGGATCAGTGTGATGAAATAGCAGGCTTAAAATGTAAACATGGTTCAGAAAGGCTTACACTCCCAACTGATCCGGATTATTATTTGTACAATTACAAAATACATAAAGTACAAATATTAAGTATAATGGTGTTTTTGTTGTAATCGTCGTAAACAAGTGATCAATGTGTTTCAGTTCTATGAATGATGTAACTTTCAGTGCAAATTCAGCTTTAAACTTAATAATTATTAAAAACTGTAAAGTTGGTCCTCCTAACTAACAATAGTCAGTTTCTCTAGTGTTATTATTCGCTAGTGCGGTTCACGCTTAGTCTGTCGAAGTAGCGCACACTATAAACTCTATAATAAATTGTACATAGCAGTGTAATTAGCGAAAAATGGGGACTAACCCGTAATTTGTGCGAGTGTCTTTTTAAAAGGGCTGCCTAGATTTGAATATTAAATATTAATGTAAAAAAAATTAAAAATCAATTTTGTTTTACTCAATTTAACGACGGGTTTAATCTCGATAAAACCACAGATGTTATTACCATCTCACACTAAGGAAACAAAACATAATAAGCATATATAAACTAAAGACACGTATTGTTAGAAACGAACAAAACTGGCAGAAGCAGATAAAAAAAATGCAACAGAAATGCGAACGAATTTGATACCAATTACCTTTTTGAATTTGACTTTCATGCTTTCTGCATTTTGCTCTGCGGTTTTGAAACCACACCTGAAAAACAATGGTTAGAGAGAGTTAGCATACTTTAAGAATCATTTAGGAGGTTTAGAAATGCGCATACATCAGATAGTTCTATTTGAATTTGTACATTTTAGTAAATTCGCTATTTTCGGGGAATTTTCAACTCATTTTGGTGCTACTTTTAGAACTGTTTTTATAGAGTGGTGGGATGTGAACTTAGGTTTCTGGTGTAAAACAAATGAAATTCTCCAATTTATTAGAAAAAGGTGTATTGGAGAAAATGAACATCATGGCAGAGACTAAAAATAGACGATAAGCTTTTTAGCAGTGAGGATAGTAGCAATGAACTTTTTAGTAAAATACAAAAATATAAAAATATAAATGAACGTAAAAAATATATAAAAAAGCCTCGAAGTTCTGAGAGAAAGATAAAAATGAAATCATCAAATTGAAATTTTTGCAAACAGAACTCTCTGAAAAACTTACAACATTCTCTATTTCGCCAAGGACGTATCCGATCCAACAAGACACTCAAGGAAAGTTCAAAGTAATTTACGCAATGCTGAAGGAAGAGAACGTGTAGAGTTCGCTCATCAAACGATCGAGCAAGTTTCGGCTGTCTTAGTTCGATTAGAATGTTAGAAAGTTTAGTTATAAAACCCATTTCCCTCTAATCAAAAAAGACTAAAAATGACACAAATGTACAAGGGCAACTCAGAGTCTATAGCACGTTGCTTCTTTATTTCCTAAATTAAATATTTAACCAAACTTTTAATATGCCCCCTCCACATAAGAAAAAAAACGTCCACTGAGATTGAATAAAATAAAAAATAAATAATTTAGTATCTATTAATACATAACAAATAAAAAATTAACAATACTTTTTTAAAATACGAGTCTTATACGATTATAATGAATATAACTGGAACGGTTTGTCCGACACAGATATAAGCGAGCAGCCAATGAGAGTCAGCTAAAATACGTATAAACAAAGATTCGTTATACTAGCTAATGGGAATGGTAGAAATGTTTTAATGCCAAATTCCCCCTATTAAAGATGCCAAGCTTCAAAACTTGAACGGAAATACCTCAGGTGGGTAGAGCTAGAAGACCACAATCCCGCACTAACAAGAGGTCAGTCTATGAGAGGGTAAAAATTGGCAAAACAACATACAAAACTTATGATAGCCACCTACAACTGCAGAAAATAAAACAATTAATTGGCACATAATCGGCCTCTCAGAAGTTAGAAGAACAGGAGATAATTTTGGGATATTAAAATTAGGTAACGCATTACACTATAAGGGAAATGAGCCAGTCAAAGAAGAGTGGACTTTATAATTAGCAAAAAATTAGTACCTCTGTTTGAACGAGACAAAGGTATATCGGATAGGGTTGTATACTTAACTACAAACTCTCAGAGAAGCAGAAGATCCAAGCAGTTCAAACATATGCACGAACATCTACCCACAATGATGAAGAGGTGTAAATACTATATAAAGACATAGAAACGGCAAGATTTTAATTCTATACTGGGACATCAACAAGACGCACATGATGAATATATAGGCAAATATGGCATAGGCAAGAGAAATAAAAAGAAGATATGCCGGCAAGCTTTTTAGAGGGAAAAAAGTATATGCGATGAACCCTCTTTATACAAAAATCCTCAAAGACAGCTACCATAGATCAGTTTCGATAAAAAAAATAAAAACCATATCAATTTCATACCATCATCCCCTAAAAAACTTATACTAACATTTTGATGGCGGGTAGCGACCATAGAATAATCAGAAAGAGATAAATGTCAACAACACGAATAGTCAAAAGATACATATAATCGAAAAAGACTCTCGTAGATACATGTCAAATCCAAAACTAGAAGAAAGCATACGTAACAGAAAAACTCTCATAATCTTAACAAGATGACAGAAAATATAAAAGCAAAAAAGAAAGCCGCAAACAAAGTAACAAAAAAAGCAAGTAAGGAAAAGAGAACATGAGAAAAACAAATAAGAAAATAGGAGAACAAAAGACTACAATATCGGATAGGACAATATTACACCTAACGTAGAAGAAGAAATAAACCAAATCATTGAAAAAAAAAGAAATAGAGAAGATATAACACAAATAACATAAACCACCAGAAGAGACAAAAGTTACAGTAATAAACGTGGGGTCGGAAGATATACCAGAGATAAACTGGAAAATCCTCTTTGCTCTAAAATACCTTAAAAACTACAAGGCACCAGGAGAAAACAAAATTCTGCCCAAAATGATGTTTATAAGAATAAGAGCAAAGATTGTAGTACATGTAACCACCTTTTGACGATAAAAATTCTACTGGGGAAAGCAACGGAATACAATTCCCTTGAAATGGCTTTCGACTCCGTAGTACATTGAGCTATAATGAATGAATTGGATAAAGCACGAACAGACTATCGCGACACAAACCTAATGAAAAACAACTTTCAACAAGCGGTATTTTAAAGACGAGATGTTAAAAGAGGAATACGATAGAGTGATACATCACCCTAAAAAAATTTAAAAAAAATAGGCTGGAGCAAGGTAGGGATAAAGATCAACGGTGAAAGACTCTCACATCTAAGATATGTAGACAATGTAGTCCTCATCATTGAAGAGAAAGATCACAAGAGGAAAATGCTACCAGAACTGGAAGGAGAATCACAAAATGAAACGATGGAAAGATCAATGATAGGATTTGAATGGATCTGACAAGACTAAAGTCACGGATAGCAAAAAGACAATTTCTAAACTGAAATGGGAGTATGCAGCACATGTTATAATGCAGGACAATCGATGGAATGGTAAGATCATAAAATGGAGACCTTGGACAGAGAAAAGAAGGCGACATTAAAAAAGTGGCAGGACTAAGATGGATAAAGGTAGCACAAAACGGGGAGAACTGTTAAAGCAAGAGAGAGGTCTGTGATGAAGGACTAATGATAATAATGATGATAATGACCTTTTTTGAAAGGCTGGATAGGTTAAGCTTTTCCAAAACCTTTTCGAGCAACACAAATTAAAATGGTCAAAAATGTTGCATTTTGCAGTAGAAGAGACACTGAAAGAATGATAAGGTCCAAAAGTGTCTATTTTGAAGGTGACTAAAGTATTATTGCCTTACGTTCAATGTTCCTTGTATCTTTCCAGACAGACCTCATACAGCAGCTACTAAAAACCAAATATTAAAAAAAAAATTGTGCATTTTCTATTTAGACTACCACAGGGCATTCTAAAACGTGTAGAAATTCAGTTAGAATGCAATTCAACTCCGTGCATTACTTTATCGGGGTGGCTTTTTCGGTGCGGTGTAATTAAATTTGGCCATCTCTGACTCGGACATTTTAGATAATCAATCCACGTAAGTCACCATAATGCATTTTTTTCTGACATAAAATCCAATTTTAGGAGTCTGAATCATATACGTAGCCATTACCGAATCGATAAAATTCAATTACACTCGATCTGCCCGTACAAAAATACGACTGTCCCGGAGCCGATCCGCTTAAATATATGTTATGTTTCTTCTGTGACGTCGGTTCCACGCGATTGAGCCAAGCTAATGCTGCTAGGAACAGATAATTTCTTAATGAATACGTATGATGTGCGGGGAATGGAAATCGGGACAATTAAGTGGTAGATAAACGACACAGTTCGCCTATTACGACTGACTGATTGCGTTCGGTTCGACGGGGCTGCGGCGGGTGCATCTGCGATTGGAGCCAATCATTTAATTACTGGTTGTTTTGTTTTCCGTGTGGTGAGGCACTGCTTATCGAAAACCCTTGAATTCCTGTGCGCAGCTTCGCCGATTCGGATAATTGAAACCTAGCCGAAGCGGCGCCCTTCGCAATAATTAAAGTAATTAAAAATATTTTCACCTGAACCCGAGCTTCGCTCAGTCCCAGTCTTTGACTAAGCTCTTCCCTCATGAACGCATCAGGATAATGCGTTTCGTCGAACAGCCTCTCCAGCTCGTTAAGCTGCTCCAGCGTGAAGTTGGTTCTCGACCTCCTCTGCTTTGTGGTTGATTTCACGTTGTTTATCGAAGGAGAGTGCTTCTGGGGTTTTTCGTCGCTCGCCCTGTCTTTGTCGTGGTCGTCACTCTGGATAACTGCAAATTCAAAAATTGCATTTGAGGCTAATCTCCTAATTAAAAATTTGATTCTCACTGAAGTCGGAAGACAATTTCAAGAAAATAATCTACGCGCATTGCAAATAGCAACTCTAGCACTTTGTTGAGATGATCAAAATGTATGCTGATTTCTTAAAGTTCCACCAGTTCATTCAAGAAAAAATGCATAAGTTAACCCCTAAAAAATATGCAGCAATAATAATAAACCCAAAATAATTAAATAAAAAAGTGTTTCCCAAATTTATATGCAAAAATATGCTATAACAGTATAAAAATAGGCAGCAAATTATGCACCCAAATTTAACCAAAATTTGTATTGCTAAAAGTTGTACACAAAAAGTTTATTTATATTATAACAAGCATATAAAATAAATAAATTAAAATATTAATTACAAGAAAAATGCAGGATAACCCAAAATTTTTTTGGCAATTCTAAATCGGTTTACATTTTCAAATACTCGTTTGGTTAACTTTTTAAATGCAAAATAAAAATAGAATATGGCCTTGTAATATTCTATTTTCATATTCTGAGTTTTTATAATAAACATATTCTGCAATAAATAACTTTGTTAAACCTCTTTTTGGCAAAATACTAATATATAAATTTTTGAAAATATGCAAATCGAAAATTGGCAGACAATTTTAGGACAAGTTGATTTGTAAAAATGCTATTTTAAAGAATTATTTAAACCAAAAACTGTGAAAATATACCATACGTTGAAAAGAAAACTAAAGTAAAACTACGAAATTCCGAGTAAGGCAAAATATGCAACAGAAAAATTAGTAAAACACGTGAAGACAAGTCGATTTATAAAAACACTACTTACGGCCTTTAAAAGCTTCATTTGCATCCGAATCAGGACTCAGTTGTCATTAAAGTTTCTATTATATGAACCAGAAATGGATAAAATATGCCACATAATGTGCTACGAAAATGTCAGAAAAATGGTTGCATATTAAAGTAAGACAAAGCAAATTAGACTCAAATTGTTTGCTATAGAATTAAAAATACATTAAATATAAAAAATTATGAAAAGAAAATTTCAGAGTAAACCAAAATATGCAACAAGAAAATTGGCATAAAGTTGTAGGACAAGATGAATCGTAAAAATATTTCTTTAAAATTTTTAAAAACGCATTTACATGAAAACTCAGTAGCCACTAAGGTTTCTATTACATTGGGTAAAATATGCAACATAATATGCTACTAAAATGTAAGCAAAATGGTTGCATATTAAAGCAAATTAGAATCAAATTGTTTGCTATAGAACTAAAGATACATATAATATAAAAAATTATTAAAAAATTCGGAGTAAGCCAAAAACACGCAACAGGAAAATTGGCATAAAGTTGTAGCACAAACTGAATCGTAAACATATTTCTTTAAAACCTTTAAAATGTTCCATTCAAATCCATTATTTATTTTTTTACTAAGACCTGAATTACATACACCTAAAATGATTCAAATATGACACGACGCTAAAATGTAGGCGAAAGTCAAATATTAAAAAATAAATAGAAAAGTTTGGAGGAAACTAATAAGTTGCAAAATATGCAAGAAAAATTGGCAGAAAAGTTGGGGATCAGCTGATTTGTAAAGACATTAGATTAATATATGCCATATTTTGCTAAAATATAATCAAAATGGTCGCAAATTAAATTTAACTAAACAAACCAAAGTTAAATTGATTATTAGAGAACGAATACATCAATTTCAGGTTAAGATCTAAATGATAGGCACCAGAAATGACCAAAATATGCCAGGTAGTATGCAGCCAAAATGTAGGTAAAATGTTTGCAAACCAAGGCAACACGAAAATTAAAGTCAAATGTAATTACAGAAACATTTAAAGGGTAAAGTTTCCAGTAAACTTGAGAGGTGAAAATATGCAATATTACTTAAAGCCTTGCAAATATGCATTTACATACAAGCACTAAGAAATGCCAAAGTGCGTCATATAACATGTTGCTAGAGGTTAAATATAAAAAAATTAAACATAAAAATTCTGCATAAATTAAAAAGTAGATTACGAAATTTTAATTAGGAAAATTATTTAAAAAAACCGACAACTCATGTATTACTCTTAGCTTACTGCAGCTTAATTAGTGATTGATATATTTAAGTGACATGAGCCTTACGTTCAAAATAATTCCAATTATCTTTCTAATTAAGGTGCAGGATATCTCATCGTCATTTTATTCTATATAGTAAATATTTGCATTTGTGATAACAGAACGTAACAAACCACATCGGAGGTCAAACATTAACATTGCATATATGTTATCATATCTGTCAATATGCTTGTAACATGCTGTTGGAATTATAATTTCCTAAATTGGTTTTTAGCTTAATGTAAACATTCCCATCAAAAAACGTCCAATATAAAATAAAAATTGCCCTAAAAATTTCAGATATAAACTAATTTTTAAAATCATAAATTTTTGACCGGCCTTGTATTTTCCTTCATTATTACATAAAAACGGACTAATCACACTAATCACAATAAATTATATCCAAGACTACGTGAATTCTAATATATTAAGCAATATTAAGCAAAAATAATGTATTTAGGTAAATATGCATTTCAGCGAAATATGCTAACATATGCAGTCAACATTAGTAACAAGATATGGAATGAACTGATTCGTAAAGATGTCAACTCAAACATATCCTAGCCTTAATTCCTACTACCTACAACGCGTACAAAACATGCAATTCGAAGACTAAGCTCAACTTATGTAATTGTGTTCCTGGAGGAATGGTAATCGCCCTGTTCTATTATGCTTACTTTTACCGATTAAGCAATATTCACCAGTGTGGAAGCACCAACAAATCCCATAACCCCTGCCAGTGGGCTGACACAACAGTTGTAGCAAATTTTCAGCTTCATTTTTTAACATATGGTGCAGTATCGTCGACATCCTTTAATTTTTGAATTGTCTAACATGGAATTCTTCAACTTTGTACTCATTAGATAATTGTAAAAACATTTTTATCGCGGTGGTTCTCTGAGCTGGTCGTCCAAATCTCCAGACCTCACACCGTTAGATTTCTGTGGAGATGTTGGAAAGAGAAGTATACAAACCAAAGGCACACTCCAAATAAATTAATTCAACAAAAACTCTAGGGAAAATAAATAGTTTTCGTTGACAACCAGAAAATATTTAAAAATCCATAGAACTACTTGAGCTAATTGATACTAAAATTTAAACAAGGTCTGTTTGCACCAAAACAGGGAACCAGCTTAGTCTACTTCAGTTGAAAGTTTTAATCAATTCACGTTTATACTAAAGAGATCTTGTAATAAATTTTTTTATATATTCCAGTCGTATGAGAGAGTCTAGATAGTCCTAATTAATTTGAAATTAAAGAATTTGCAAAGGGCGATGAATATATATGTTACCTTAATAGAAATAAAACTGTCATTACTTGAGACCAGCAGCTCCTGCTTTAGCACATTTAGATAAAAACTACCCAAATTAATGGAATGATAAAATGAAGTCAATACCAGATCTCATCCCAGTTTGTAGCCTTCAAAACTAAACCTCATAAAAAGCGACAGGACCTGCGAAAAAAATTTGAAAGTGTTTTAATCAATTCAGAGTAGAAATTGACAAATAACATTTTGACAAGCTATTAAATGAAACATCATAAAACTTCTTCTTGACAGAGGAGTTGTGATCGGAACAATGATACGCGGTGTTCTCAAGCTATGACCCATCTAAGTACTAACCACGCCCAACCGGAATTTTCAACGTGGTATGATTATTGCATCCGATTGGTCCTCTTGGAAAATTGGGGTAGGTTCCTGTTGCTTTTCCCAACTTTGGATACGACGGAACACCTAATTATGGGGTGAAATTATAGATTAGAACATGGTCCTTTCCCCTATAAAAGAAGGTGAAAGAGAACCAAGGCTCACATGGGTGTGACTCTTTACTTTCCTGAAGTAGACCTAACTTATACCGGAATCGTAGAGGAGCACCTACCTGCTACCCCAATTATAAAACTAAATAAAGGGGAACAGGGCTACTGATTTGCAAGGACGATGGAAGAATCTGTTCTAACTTCCCCACCATGTTATAGAATTGTAAAAATTTCCAATATCTTACTGTTCAAGTAATAATAAAATACAAGTATTGTAAATTTCCAAATTGACACATTTTGACAAGGTGATGCCACATCAAGAGTTTCTGAACTCTGACCAAGGCCTTACAACCCAAACACCAACCACACGATTACCATATTCTAGTCTACTAGAAGTATAGAGGATGGTAATACAAAATTATAGGTGATCATAAATATTGAGAAAATTGATTAAAAGGTATCAACAAAATAAAATCAATATCAAATCTACAAGCAACTATAACTTTTGAAAGACTTTGATATAGTACAACTTGTTGGAAATTGCCGTAAAAGTCATTGACTCAAAAAACTTTGTCCAAAGGGTACCTAACTCTATAAAACTCAGCAAAAATGACCTTATGCTGAAAGACCAAAACTGCAACTGTTTTTACAAATGAAATCTTCTTTCATCTTTCCGTGTATATTGACTATTGTCACTTAATATTAGTATGAAATAATTGGATGGAAGTATTACTAAACCAATATCTAAGAAAACTAAAATAAAAATAAAATACAGAAATTGATGTTTTTCCATCTTTTGCTTTTGGCCAATTTTATTTCAATACCTTCAGCATTGTTTCGGTTAATTTGCATGTTTCAATTGCACGCACCTCAAACCTCTCAAACCAAATTTCTCTGAAAAAAACGTTTTATCTATGACAATGAAAGAAATTCATTAGATAATTGGACGTTTGTCCTCCCTAGGGCTGCAATGGCTTCCAAAGTGAAAATTTGCCCAGTAGCACCAAACATTTTCGGACGTTGCAAACGCGAATAAATCTAAATCCCGTTATCTGATGTGGCCACTTCGTTAGAGGCAACCTAACGCAGTGTTAGATTTTCCTGCACGTACCCCACGAAGGGCTCGCGAGGGTCCGCCCGCGCTATGAATTGTAAACCGATCGATGTAGCGGCAATCAATGCTAATCCGATATCGCCCGTGACATCGGCTTGTTCTAACAAGCAAATTGCTCCCCCGTTTATTTACTTCCTAATATAATAAGGGCATTTGTAGCAAAATTGAAAATAAAATATAAATCGGCCGTTTCGGTGCGAGCGCGCCTTCGGCCCCATATTGAATTTAAAATTGTGCACCCCTGCAAAGTGGCTTTCCGATTTCTGCCTTAACCCGAATTACTTCTGGAACAGATGCAAGCCTCGGGTAATTCGTCCCATTCAATGATGCAGATTATGGTTTAGAGGTATTTTGGAGCAATGAAAATAATGGAAACATTGTCACGTTGTCATGATGGCACAACTCATCGAGTTTTGTAATTTTTTTCATATGGGATAAGCTTCAGAAAGTGAACAAGGAAGATCTTATGAACGCATATCCAAAAATGTATAAATTTCATAATAGACGGCAATAACGTTCTTCATGACGTTAATCCTACTTAAGAACACAGTTTGCTTATACGCCCCTATTCACTCACAGATCTGCTCTTAAATGGTGTAGTTTTATTAAAATGACCAGAGATGATTTACCCTTATGGACAAGTGAATAGAAGTAGTTGGAAAGTTGCACGGATTCACAAAACTATTGCATTAGGGTCGATTGGTGTTAGAGGCCCACGAAGGATACATGAGTTGAAAGGACAAGTGCAAGTACAAGTTTCAAACCAATAGCAACTATGTTAAGCATTCTATAGGAGAACCGCTACTATCGCTATTACTTGTAATGGATACAGGGACAATCGCGGCTTTATAACAACCCATTACCATTACGGAATTTATGTCGTCAATTCTCTTCACGGATCAAACAATCTTTGGTAAAGATGACATCATCAATATACGCAACACTCATCTGTGGATAGATATAATTTCCATGGTAGCAGTTGAACCAGTCATTCTTCCACAACACCTTAATGGCCCAGTGTATCTGCAGCTCCTAAGAAATAATCTGCTTTTGTTAATTAAAGATGATCCGATGCCTGAAAGGGCATGAAGGAAACGAGAAAGAAGAAGAAGAAGTTAATTAAAGATGTGCCATTGTCATAAGTTTGAAGCTTCTACCTCCCCTACAGATGAAGCAGACTACATAGTCCGCATGGTGCAGAGCAACCACCATATACACATTTTAAACAAGCTCTTTTTTACTTGGTTTTTACCAACAAAAATGTAATAATGATGCTATTTTTGATTGAACCACGTAGTGAGAGAGGAAGACAATTTTTAGATCCAGATGGTGCTGTCTTAAGAAGACTAACAAAGGAGGTGTGATGAGTGCAGGATAAAGAAAAAGTCACTGCTTTGATTAAGTAACTATTAGGTCATTGAATCAAAAATATGGAGCACTTCTGGGGGGTTAAAATTTTAATTGAGGACTAGTGGTCCAACTTTATTTCAGCTAACATATACATTGATGGACATTGCCAGACGTAATACAATTTAAAGTTGCCTTGGAAACATTACCTAAGATCCAAAGATTGTCAATCATAACTGAACTACAAAATATATATATACCCACTTTTACCTATCACCCACCATATTTATTGAAGCTGACATCCCAAAATACTCTATTTTGAGACGACCGTCTTATTGCCTAGATAGCATTGGCACTTAAATTGAGGGCCATGTTAAGGACTTACAACATATTCTTCCAGACTTTTCTTCTATCTTCGGCATTCAATTCTTTATGCTCTTATTTGTTATTATGAAGAAAAAATTGCTGCCTCTGCCGACCTTCTTTTTTTAATGCAATTTAAAAGTCTCTTTTAACTTAGGAGACATAAAGTCCTTTTTTTGTAATGTGGATAGAGTTAGTCATGCTGCGAATGATGTCTGTATCAAGTCAAATACTGCACGACAGTCTTCTGTGATGAGACTTGGCATGACATCTAGAAAGTAAATTTCCCCTAATTAAGTTATATTTAAAAGCCACCAATATTTTTCGTATTACTGTGCAAAAACTTCTTCAAAGATAGTAGTTAGATGTGGCAAGAAATACTACTCTCAGAACAGTGCACAGCTAGATGTCTCCCCTTAAACTTTATTGGATGTTTTAGCCACTGAAAGATAATTAAAAAGAGGTGAAACTGGGTAAGTTTCTTGTTATTACTCTACCTTATGTTTACAAAGTTTTGTTACACTTGATGAACAGTCTATTTCAACTTCCTGGCGAAAGAAGTTTTTAATAGCTGCCAAACTCATACGTTAATTGTCTCTTTAAATAACATTATTTTTATAGTGAAAACCATTGCGGTTTGTAGTCAACCATTAGTTTCCCGATCAATGACCATCTTATTACCTTCTTGCTGGTAGCAGAAAAAATCCCCAAATAATATGTCGCTAAGAAGCTTCAAAAAACCAACGAAAAGTTGGTCTATTCAAAGCGATCTATTTTTCATAAGCAATGGAGGAAATTAATTAATCTTCAAAGGAATTTGCGATAATCAAAAAAGAAGCTGCTGATGGTAAAAATTTCCTAACTTTCTTCAATATCTTCTTGGGTAACCGGTTCAGATTGACAACCAGGAGCATGAAGAGCCCAAAGACCTCAATAATCGTATAGCTTTTGCAAAATAAATGGGAATTGATTTTATACTAGAAGATTTGATAGAAGATATAAAGATAGATAAAGTCATTATCTGTCTGAAAGTAAACGAGAAAAGAAGAGGAGGTGAGTAATGTGAACCACAATCAAAGAGAATAACTGAAAATAAAATTAAACGAAACTAACAACAAACAATAAGGTCGTCAAAATAATGAGCGCAAATAAAAAGGTCCAATAAAAACACTGCTTTAGAAGAATAAAAGAATTAGTTATACCAAACAAATCTAAAAATTCTCAAAATCAAAAAACTGGTACATAAAGAAGTGTTTTTAATTTTACAAAATCTGTCACAATTTTTTTTTAGAAAACAAGTACATCCATCTTGATTACAGCTGAAACTAAATTGTATCGATTGAACAAAACATACTCATCGCACCTACAAGTGGAACAAAGAAGATTTCACAAAACAAGCAGAGGGTAAGGTAGAAGATGGATGGAAGAAGTAAAAAAGAATTCAAAGGCACGTGAGATTACAGAACGTAAACAGAAAACAACTAATAAATAAGGCTAAAAAAGTCGTTGAAGAATAATAGCAAATAATTGGATCTGAAATACCTCCAAAATATTAAGACTCGGGTGACCACGTCTTATAAGAGAACCATTCTACAAACCATTTTGAGGAAGGTTAAGATCCTCTATGGACCTTAGCATCGAAAAGTAAGTATCAACTATGGATATTATGGGTACTTTGAATACCCCAAATCAACAAGTCATCATATTCTGCTTGCTAACAATAAGCGACAAATTTTCGGAAAATCAAAGGGTTTATTGTATGAGCTAAGGAGTTACTTATCCACTTACGACGTTTTGAAATAAATCCACTTGAGAATTCTTAAAATTTGGTTTTGCATTAACATCAATAGCTTTTAAAAACTACCCGATACGAACAGTAAAATGATTGAGTCATTCTCTCAGTTTTTAGTTTTTTATAGAGATATAAGTTAAAATAACAATTCTTACGTAATTTTCTTAACAATTCGCTGAACGCCAGAGATGAACCATCGTATCATCATGGCCCTTAAGCTTGTAAAAAAATTGAGACTTTTTTTTGAAGGTCATTAAAAAGCACTGATATTTCTGAATCTTTTTGACAATGCTGGTACCCAAATATTTTTGAAACCAGATACTACATACTACAAAAGAGCAAAAGAAAGTTGAAATGTACGTGATACCAGAAACTACAATAAACCAAGCGCTATGACAAAAATTGCGCTTTGCTTAAGTTCCCCATTTTGGGAACTCTGATAATCACTTTAAGGGCACTTATAATTGTACCTATGATTTGGGATATTACCTTTAGACAAATCTAAGCCGTGTACTACATTTTGGCCTGGTCAGATGTGGTATCAGGGGAATGGTAGGACCCCCATATCAAAAATGTATAGTAGCCTAGTCTTGGTTGTAAACGATTGGGCAAACGTTATTCATTGTAACGGGTTTAATTTTGTTTTTGTTTCTAGAGGAAAAGCCTCCTTATTCAATAAACTGCAACTAACTCAAAACAGTTGATAGATTCCTCTAAACTACAAAACAAAAAAATCGAGATTGATAGTGCAAAGAGACATTTAATAAATTTACTGTGGATTTCATTGTTAGTTATACATATAAGTAGTTGCGCGCAGACGTCTAAGATGTTTAAAAGGCAATAACATTATAAAAATATAATAAGGAAGGGGTTTGGGGATGTTTTTAGCAGATAAACAAAGTTACGTGATTTTTGGCATTACAATTTTTGGCAAGACATAACACTAGCTCCGTTTTCCTATAGTTACACTATAGAGCCTACTTTATCATAAATGCGCCTACCAAAACTCAGAGTTACCCCAAATGATCTGCAGTGAGAGCAATTTTGTATATATATGCTTTCGATAATTATAATTTTTATTTTAAAATTTTCCCAATTTCTTTTATAAGAGTATATGCTAGATGTCTTTAGGAAGCACTGATGTTAGATTAGATGGCATTACGCGAGAAGAAATATTCATTCCCTTTGCTCATTCTTCAGAGGTCAAATAATTCCAATTTTTTTATGACAAAATTATATATCTATTGAAATGCAGTGAAGAACTTTCAGATTTTTCATCGGTGGAAATAATTATGGACATTGCATTTGCCAAAAACCCTCAAAGGTCGGGAAATTCCCGCAATTTCCACGATAACATAGGAACGTGCAAGTGAATTGTATATCTATCGAAATGAAACGAAGCATTGTGAAGGTTAATTTTGCCTAAACCTCCAAAGGTCTGAGGATCTCTACAATTTCCAAGAAAACACAGGAAAGTGCAAGTGATAAGGAAATTATATATCTACTGAAATGCAGCGAACAATCTTCAGATTTTTCTTAGATGCAAATGATTATAAAGATTGCTATTGTTCAAGAGGTCGGGGAATCCCCGTACTTTTGAAAATGGCACAGGAATGTGCAAGTATCGGAGGAATTATATATCTACTGGAAAGTGATGCAAGAAAGTGAAATTGTATATTTGCTGAAACAAAACGGAAAACAGAATTTTCATGAGCGAAACTGATTATGAAGATTACTTTTGCCCAAACCTTAGAGGGCGGGGAATCCCAGAAATTGTCAGGATAACGAAGGTAAGTGCAAGTGATGGGGAAATTGTATATATACTGGAATACGACAAAGAATTCCCTGATTTTTCATGTATAAAAATATAAAACATTGCTTTTGCTGAAACTTTCAAAGGTGGTGGGATCTCCTCAATTTCTGCGCTTACACAGGAAAGTGAGAAGTTTGTATATCAACTAGAATAAGACAAAAAAGTCTGAAATATTTTATTGGTGAAAATATAAACATTGCTTTTTCCCAAACCTTCAAAGGCCAGGGAATTTTCGTAATTTCCAAGATAACACAGCAAACTGCGAGTAAAGAGAAAGTTGTGCTAAAAAACTAATTTTTGTATGGATGAAAGTGACTATAACAATTGCTTTCGCTCAAACGTTCATAAATCTGGAAATTCTCTCAATTTCCAAGATGACACACAAAGTGCAAGTGATGAGTTTGCATATCAACTAGAATGCGACAAAGAGGTCTCAGATGTTTTATGGGTGAAAATGATTATAAACATTACTTTTGCCAAAACCTTCAAAGGTTGAGGAATCCCCGCAATTTCCAAGATCATACAAGGTAGTAAAAGTGAACAGAAAATTATATCTTATGGAATGTGACAAAAAAAAATATTCAGGGGTCGAAAACCCACCAATTTCCAAGATCACATGGGAAATTACAAGAAATGAGAAAATCGTAAATCTACTAAAATGCGAGGAAGAACTATGATTTTTTATGAATGTAAGTGATTATAAATATTTCTTTTTCCTAAACCTTCAGACGCCGGGGAACCCCAAAATTTCCAAGTGCAAGTGATGAGAAAATTGTATATCTATTGGCATGGGACTTCAATCTTTTCCAGATGCAGTAGATTATTTTTCAAGCGTTTGGGTTAGCAAAATGCTCTTTTCTGAGGTTTTCTCAAGAATTTTAATTTAAATCGGGATGATGAGCAAGAAAGTCCAAAGAGTAAAACCACTTTTACCCGTTTTGATGTCAAGTTTACTTATCTTATTTAACTTTTCACAAATTTATGTCGGGCGTTTTTCCTTTTTTATTGAAGTTCTTGGAATTTCTTTAGGCCAGCTTATGGTTCTTTTTTTGCCTTGTTGCTTCCTATATCTGTTTAACCGGTATTGTGCTGCCCATCCTTTGGAGAAGCCCCCACCATGCTAGTTGTCTTTATTCAATGTAAATTCCAAGTCATTTTATTTATAGTTCTCTAATTTGTCCCTAATTTTTCCCCAGTGACGTTCTTAGCTCCTCTTAGATATTTCATTTCTAGGACCTAAATCTTACTTTTTTAATGATTAAGTACCCAAGTTTCGCATTCATATGTTAGGATTGGTCTACATATTGTTTTGTAAACGATTATTTTTGTTTCAATTTTTTTTTTTGTTTATGAATCCTGTATTTACAGCTTAACATACCCTATTGGGCTTCTGTATTTTGTTATACAACCCCTAAATAATAAAAATCAATAACTTGTTCTATTTCTGCTTTTTCGAGCTGTATATGCACTTCTTTTTTTGATATAACCATCGCTCTAGTTATATTTTTATTTATCCTCATTCCGTACTTTGTGTGTTGTTCCAAATTTTGAGATTGCACTGTAAAGTTTTTTCGTTTCCCTCTATTAGTGCTACATCATCCATAAATACGAATTCCAAATTGTGGTAACCTATATATAAGGCTTTTGTCCTCCTGTTCGTCTTTTTACTGATGTCGTCTAATTCGTTCCATAGTATAGAATAAATCAAATTTCATGTTCTGGCTGGTTACACAGTTGGATGTTTCTTCATATAGACTCTTAATTGCTCCTATTAGCTTACTATTTACTTCTCGTTACTTTCTCTGGACACCCTATTAAACGCTTTTTCCATATTTAGAAACGCCAAGTGTATACTATTTCCAGTGGTCATTTTCTTATATATAATCTCATTAATGTAAATATGTGATCTTGAATAGTTCTAGTTTGTACTTCTTTTAATGTCGAGTCTACTGTTTGTTTCAACAGTTGTTCACATATATCTTTGTTACTGTATTTAACATTGATTACACTCTTTATTATGAATCGGTACTATAAGACTCAGACCTCAGTCTTTCGGTGTTTTTTCTTTGTTTCAGACCTTGCTTTGATCACGACCAAGTACTTTTCCATTTTTTTTTACTTTTTATTATGTTTTTCAGTTCTTCTTCTGTAATTTCCTAACCCAAAATTCATTATACGGTAGCTCAAAGAGTTTCTGATGATGAAAGCAATGGTTCATTTAAAAGAAGAATGTGGATCGAGATCATAATTCTTTAGAACCAACATTGATGAACTTCTTGCCCTATAGTGGTAAACTCTGATACTGTGAAAACCACTGACGTCACTTAGATCGTTCGAAATTAGCTGACCAACTACTTGCAATACAAATGTTGCCAATGAGGACTGTTTTAACCTGATCGAAATGTTCTGAAGGACCCTATCACATCAAAACCAAACGTCATCCTAGATTATGCAAAACATCTGAAAATAGACAAGAATGACACGTGTAAATGATACCGTAAAGTTTTTTTTGTCTTCTTTCATAGCATGTCACTTAAAAACTTCAATATGTGGAGAAATTTATTTTTGTATTTTATAAACAGAAAGTTAATTACCCAATTCCATGTATACTTTCATTAACGAAAATTTGAAGAAAAAGGATAGAGGAGAGCAAATTTTAGCAGCAGATATTTGTATTGCGTCGACGTAAGACAAAAGTAATGGTTGACTGGCGGCCAAATCGATGCAAAACGAACCGAATGAAAGTCGCTTGATTGCATCCTTAAATCCCGATCAGTATAACACCCCTCCGAAGGGCGTGCATAAACACAGCTTTTCGTTTTATTTGAATGAAGCTACACATTTTGTATCTTCATTAAAGTAATTGAATTAAATTAATCTAGGCGCTATTTCGCTATAACTTTATTACCCCTGGGAGGCGGGACTGACATTAAATACGGGTATTGTCTGTGTTAATTCTTCCCCAGGGAAGACTTGCTCGATCTTCTGGCCTCGTCTTTCTCGGCTCGAGCGCGGCGCGCTCCACTTATGGAGAAAGACAATCTACTTACGAAAACAGCTCCGGGCTTTTTCAACGTTTTCACGCCTAAGTAATTTCTCGACGCTTTCCGCCCGTGACATTAATTAATTGCATTCCCTTAATTGATGCATTCGGTCTTGGGAGGTTTTACTCGCAAGTTCTTTTACAGCTCTTCCAATTAATACTCCAATTAGTTAATTGTGTGTCGGCTGCTAGGACCTTTGCGATAATTGAAAGTACGTAAGTAAGAGGACAGCTCGATACTTTTGCGGTTTGACTGCACTGCCCAACTATTTGAAGTCAAAATATTATTTTCGGATCATAATCCGCTTTAATAAAAAGGGAATTTTGGTCTCAGTGCCGTGGAAAAATTGTAGAATGGATTTCGCCGGAGACGAAAACTTTTTTTTTTAAGCTGCAAATAATATTCTGTGCGAAAAATTAAAAACTAGGTAGTTGAGTTCGAAAATGTTAAGATGTGCGATTTTCCGGAGTTCAGAAATGTACGCTTTATCCGACGGATCGGATAAATTTTTTTTAACTGTCTAATGAAAATTAGATTTAAAAATCAAAAACCTCACTATAGACTGCAATATTGTCCTCGTTACTTCATAAAAAATAACTAAACATATTCTCCATTAACATATAAAGAGATGAGTCGGTTTGCTTAGTAAGTAGCCATTTTGAATATCACTTTTGAAAACTATAATGGAGTACTTTAGAATTTTAAAAAATTCACTCAAGCTTTAAAATTTCTGGCAATTCACCTTTAATAAACTTAAAATCTTAAACTCTAAATTAACTTTTAAAGTTGAAATAAAAAAAAATAAATATAATATTTATAGATTGATTAAATATAAAATCATGCCATTATATAGTTACCAAGCAGCTTATATAAACAAATGTAAGCATATACAATAATGAATATTGTAATAATTAACTCCCAAATATATATGTACTAAAATGTACAAAATATGCCACAAGAATATACAATATAATATGCTGTCAAAATGTAGCCAAAACTACTATATGTGAATCATTTCGTCTCAAATTGCAGAAAAGCTACAGAAAAAAAAACTTTTTAACGTACAAAATAGAAAAACAAAATATTAAATACAACGCCCTTCAATTTATTGGGCTATCTACAAATCAAAACACCGGTTTTCTTCGACTCTTTTTTATGCATTAAATTTTTGAATTTAAACAGGCAAAACATGGTTTATCAAAACAAATCCTCCGAAAGTTACGTTTTGTAATCCGAAAAATAGACTAAGAAGCTTCATAAACTTTTAAAAACATTTAAGAACGTTGAATCGTCCCGTATTTGTCTTTATTAAATTTGACATTAATTTTTCCTAAATTCTAATAAGAGAAAACTAAATAACCCTTTCTGTTTAATCAATATTTGAAAAATGGCAATTTTGATAAAATATTCAAGAGTATGCAACGTAAAAATTAGGACATCAACAGAAGTCATTGAAATGTGCATTTTCATACAAATCAAACAAGTTCGTTGATAAAAATAGTCAAAGTTAAAATTTTTACCATAAAGTCGTTGTTGAGTGTATATTTGTTATGACATATTTTTAAAATAATCAAAGTTTAAAATATGCACTTAGTTTATCGTTTCCAAAACTTAAGAAAAAATTATATCTGATTTGTTTCCTTATTTTGATTGCTTTAACCTATAGGATATATCCTTACATATGCAAATTGTGGTGACGAGTACCACACTTGTGTGCAAATGTATATTTATTTACATGGCTATTTCAAATAACCAGATCTTCAAAATCAATTCATTCTGCTGGACATTTTATTTTTGCATATTTGGTTTAAAAAGCATATTTTTAACTTTCTTAATTGGAATATAAAAATCTCATTTTTTGCATTTAACGTGCATTTTTGCTCTACTAAATTTTTAAATAATTTTTTAAAAGAGCAGGGCGAACCAAAAATATTATGCATTCTTTTCCAATACATTCTTAGTTAGTATTTATATCATAAAGCTTATTTTGAACTAGAAAATAAAAATTGTGTAATTTCACTTTGAAAATTATTCGACGCACTCGCGGGAATTTCAATTCGTTTCCAAAAACTCTTAAAAAGAGATGTTTTTATGAATCGTTTGATTATAAGCCATGATGTTCTGTCAATAGACAAATTACATAATCTGAGCCAACTCTAACTATATGGGAACTATAACTATCGGCCACACTTTGCGAAATATACGGCTTGCCGCATAGAAATTCTACGTTCTTTTTTCTTTTGAAACAATGATGGTACTGCGGCAAACGTTAATGGAAAACCATATGGAAACGTGGTTCACAGTCTTCTGTCTCAAAAGCCAACAAAATTAAACTACAGCTCACACGATAAGGCCAGCAGGTGAATTTTTGCATATTTGGCTAAAAATGCATATTTTTATTGATATTCTAAATAAATTTTTGGACAAATTGTATTTTTATTAATAAATAAATATAAGTTTATATGCAAGATTTCTTAAAAAACTATAATATTGGGAAATTTTTGATAAAGCGAAAATTGCGTAGTTTTTCGTTGAGAATAATTTGATATATTCAAGAGGAATTTTAATTCCTTTTTAACAGGTCTTAGAGAACAATAATTTTATAAATTCATGCCAAATGTGATAGTCATAAACATATACATACCACATACATACCAAGTAACTTATGTGAGCAATTATAGAATTGCATATGCACTAAAATGTCTAAAATATGCCATATAATATAATACAAAAATATGCAATATAATACGCTGTCAAAGTGTGACCGTAAACAGTTAAATACTAGTAAACAATAATAAAAACAAAATATTAATTACAATTGGACTATCTACGAATCAAAGTTCCTGGTTTGTCTTTACTTTGAGTATGAAAAGGCAAAACATTATCTATTATAACAAACGGAACTTATTATTCAGCTTGTGGTTCAAAGCAAATCAATAAAAGTTCCTAGTGTTATAATCTGGTAATCGGAAAAATAGTGTAAGAATCTCAAAAAAGTAATTTAGTTTTAAAATTAAACTTTGACCAAATAATAATAATCAAATAAACTGTACTGTTTATCAGAATTACTCAAAAATACCAATTTTGATAAAATGTGCAGAAATATGCAACATGTGATTTATAAAAATACTGAAGCCTCTGAAATATGCATATGCATACTGAAGTGAGCCTCAGTAACAATACTAATTCAACAATATACGGTTTGAGGCAAAGAAAATCCTACATTCTTTTTTTTATGGTGCTGTGGCTACTTTTAAACCAAAAATTTTTATATTGTTAAGAAATATCCATTTTTTCAAAAAAATGCACCCAAACTAAGCTTATTATCACAATTTTATTTCATATTTAATATGTAGCGGTCTTGTTATTCTAAGTTCAGTTTGCTCGCATATTTGTTATGACACATTTTATAGCATATTTTGACCATTTTGTTTCCAACGAAATAAATATGTCACAACCGTAATCCTTATATGTAAATTTTGTAGCTATAATCGAGACCTTAGTTTTTGCTGACATTTCGTTCGCTAAATATTGTTGATTGTTACTTATTTTTGATTAGAATTATATAAGTTAGTAGAATTATTGAAATTTAATAAGCCTAATTCATAGCCAGAAGCATATCGTATCACCGCATGAAGCTCAACTAGAAAGGGCATTTTCCAAATTTGATTTATTCTCTTATTTTGGTAGTTTTGATTTACAGAATATATGCTTAGATTTGCGAATTGTGGCGACGAATGCCAAAAATAAAATCCGCATTTGTATGCATATGTATATTTGTTTATATCGTTACAGTTTGGAACAAAAAAAAGTCAATTGTCGATGGAAAACACTATGGAAATGTGGTCACGCAATAGTAATTCAGAAGCGAGCCGTAATAAAATTTTCAGCACCAAAAAAGCGTACAAGAATAAGTCACAAACCTTTTGACAGATGCAAGACAAGACCTGAGATGAAACCAAGTTGGCTTATAGAAAGCTTCATATTGAGCAGATTTTGGTTAGCGGGAACGAAAGACATTTACATCGATGACAAAGAATCCTTTAGCTTTTTTGAGAAATGTATACAGTCTCAGATAATTATCACGTCAATTATTTACAAATTATTAGTCCACCCATGTAGTTCTTTAATGTGTAGCGCATATTTTTTATTGCATATTTAGGACACTTTCCAAATAAATAAATTTGCCGAAACTTCAATCTTTATGTGTAGATTTTGTGGCCCCTATTTTTTTGGTTTAAATTATTCAAATTATAAAATTTATTTAAATGATTTGAGTTACTCCAACTGTACTGTTTATCAGGAATATGCAAGAATATGCAACATAAAAATTAGTAGCTGATCAGTAAAGGTATCAACTATTTTAAGTCTTTTAAAGGTGCATTTGCATACTAATCCACCCCTAAGCAATGATACCAATTGAACTTCAAGTTGTGTTGGTAAAAATAGCCAAAAGTTTAAAGTACGCGCTTAGTATAAAGTGAAAATGAAACAACTAAAAATACCATTCTACTAATTTGATTAGCTCCGCCATCCTTGTTTCAAAATACAAGATATATGCTTAGATATGCAAATTTTGATGATACTTGCTTGCATAACTATTTCAAAAATTAATTGTTTCTGCCAACTTATATGCTGCATATTTTGTTTACATATTGGTTTAAAATGCGTTTTTTTGATTTTATTTTTATATTAAAAAATTACAAAAATAAAAAGACTTACTTTGATTCAAAAAATTAATCAAATAAATGTCAGTCGAATAATTCAAGTAATTGGAATAATTTAAATATTCCCATTGTTCAAAAGAAGACTAGGAATTTTTTTTGCAATAGCACAAATATAAGCAGCATCTCTATGAAAAAAGGGCTTAAATTTGTGACTCACATGCAGGTTCGTAAGAAGCTTTTCCTTTCTTTATAATCAAAAACCAATTTCAATCGGATTATTCAAATATCTGAAAAATATTCTAATGGCTGTTTAAAAAAGCTCGGGACCAAGTATATATACGCTTCTTCTTTAATTTGTTTCTGCAATAATTCTTATTTTTAGTAACTTTTCGCTTCTAAACAACCACTTTGATGTTTTTAGCCCATAGATTAGCTGGCTTGGAGATTACTAAATATAAAATTAACCATACGACTGTTTGGTGATCTCCTATCCCTTGCGGATAAAATTCGAACGAAGCTTTAAATTTTTTTTTAAATTGTAGTATCATAGTGGTTACGTCAAATTATATTTCTTTCACTAAAATGGGGTTTTCCGTAAAGGCTTTTAGGCATTTGGTTTTGAATAATCCCCCCTTTATCAATTCTTCATCGTACCCTAAGCTTACCTTTTAAAATTTTAAGAAATCTTGTGCCTTTGAAAATGGCTGATCATTTTGTTGAGATTTCAGATCCTTTTTTCACAGCGAAGGGAAAGTGGTAACATTTAGAAAATGAGGATAACACTCAATACGAACTTTAAAGAATCTTGATTGGTTGATAGAAGAAGAACCATTGTTCCGCCATAATCAGCCTAATTAGCCAAAGTAACAGAGACGAAGCAAATAGTCACATAAAAGCTAACCATCAGGATGAGAAGATCTGTACTCGATAAAATATGACGACAGATTCCTTGAAGAAGTTAAGAAAAACAGTACTATTTTTTATAAACAAAATATACTAAACCAAAATGTTGAAGGCGAGAAAGAGAATAAGAACATGGATTTCTTCAATATCTGCTTTGATTATAATTTCTTAATGGATTATTAATAATCTCAGTTCTGACTGATATTCAACCATCCTAAATGATATTTTAGTGGCAGACCATAAAGTTCTACAAGTTTAGATCTGATGATAATTAGCCAAAATAAATCGCGCACTTTTAAAAACGGAAAATCCTTAACGATTCTTGGTGTGGCTGCCTTTTTTTAGTGTGGTATACTTTCAATCAGTTTTTAAGTAGGCTGAATCTGATCCAATTGGTTGTGCTCGCTTTCCCAAAGTTTCCGTCTATGTATGTCAATAAGATCTCAATGGGGTTAATTTCGCGGGATTTAAAAAAGCTACGGTTTTGTACCATTAATAGGTAAACTTGTCTTCCAAACCACATTTTCGTGTATATCAAAATGACTTTCCGAATCGTACTTCAAGGTTTCTACTTAGACAACTCTTCTGTCCATAGTGGGAATATTTCGGACAATTCTCTTTGCAAACCCAACCAATTCAACTTCACCGATGAGAAACACTCGTATTATTTGGATGTTCAAAAATTTCGAATACTTCGGATAATTGAAATAATTCCAATAATGCGAAATTTGTTTTGAGAGTGAATTTGATAATTCACTTTTTTTAAGAAAGCCACAATCGATCGAATATCAACTTGAATATTGGAATACCAATTCTCACTATCAGAATGAATATTTGATTGCAACACTTGATATCTCTCAGCCCTTTAATCAGTCCATAGTTTCCATGATGTTCCGCTACAAGATCAGGTTTTGTCTTACAAGTAGCTTTTTTGACTATCGAAAACGAAAACAAAAACGAAAATTCGTTTTTTTGGTATTGATATTTGATCACTGAAGTCCTAGAAAATTATTTTTGATCTCTAACTTTTCTGCAGAGAAAAAAATAAATAAAAACACTGCCGTAATAAAAAATTAATCGAACTATTTGCAAATTGTCTAGGTTATAAGAAAACTAAAATTAAAAATTGTACAAGGCTTGCAAAAAAAGTATCAAGCACAAAAATATAAAAAATTCAAAAACGATACAATAAAATATGTGTTGTTAACCTGCACAATGAAATTAAAAAAAATATTGTTTCAACTACTTTTGAAGGTTATTCGACATCTTCTTTAATGTTTTTAAAGATATTTCATTAAAACACTAAGTGCATTTTTGCAAAAGGTACCACGAAACTCAACGCTTAGAAAAATAGAAGACATACAAGTTCAGTTGATGCTCCAAAAATTTTAACATGAGATAGATAATGGTTACAACAAACTTGCCCAAATCAGCTTGTATGTCAAGTTCATTGGGTGAAAGGGTTAAAATTTGAATGACAGAAATCCTAAAGATTAAATAAAAGTATCAACAGAAATGATACATTCGTTTTGGTTTTTGGAAAAAACTCACTTTATTTACTAGATTATCGTCTTGATATTTCTAGTTTTGGTTTTCAAATATCTTTGGTGTGCAAGTGAAGGGAAAACTTACATTTTCTTGTATCCTGATCAGAAGCGGCGGCATCATCTTGAATGGTGCGCGAATCCGAAATGCAGAACTTATTGTCTTGAACACTGTCAGGAACGATAATTTCCGAGCAAGACTTGGAGTCTTCCAGGTCGATCTGCGGCGACGGCGAAGAACTACAGCTGTTGTTGGAGGAAAGAGTCTTTGCGTCTTCCCCGTTCTTGAAGCACTTTATCATGTCTGTGTAGCTATTCGTGGTGGCTACGATCTGCGGCTTCGAAGGCTTGACGTCGCTGTTCGACTTACTGTGATATCGCTTAGGTTCCTGAGCTGACAAGCCGGCACTGGGTCGGCTAAGGTCCACGGAGGTGTTGTAGACTAAGTGCGAACTGTTTATGCTCAAGTCGATGCCGCAGTGCTTGGAGATGTCGGATATCAACCAGTTCTTGGCCGCCGGGGCCAAGTTGGTGTTGGTGGAGACAGAGATGTCCAGTTCCACCTGGGGAGGCTTGGGAACGGCCAGCGGCTGCTCCTCGCTTTTAATAACACTTTCGGTCATTTGGAAGTCGGGCGCGTGGATGGGGTAAATTTTGACAAGATTCGAACTCACGTTTAAGCACTTCTCCGCACTCATTACACTGCTGTTGGCGTCGAACGATCTGGATACGAATTGCGTTAATTTATCCATGCCGAACGTGGGGGCGCGAACAACGGGTATGTAAGACTAAATCAGCGGCGCTGGTAGATACAAAATCTACACTTTAGCACGGCACATTCAGAAGCCATATCAATCCATTTAACGGCTCTCTAGTTGCTATGGCTGCGCGACAGGCGTCTCGTTGGAAACCAAAAGGGATGGCTTCGAAATCAACCCTGCCCCCAATAACGCGCCGCTGCAACCCCATTGGAAGATTCCGCCGAGGGTAGGAAGCCCTGCATAAAATTCACACCGAACCTCTTTATTTATAGGTCCGGGTAAGTCCATATCTTCTCCTAAATAGTCGACATTTCTTACAGTTTGTTTTTGTGGCGTTGTAATTATGTAAATTCAGGACAATTATGTGCCGTTACATAAAATGCTCTAGTCTACACGGTTCCGTTTATGGGCTGAGCTGATGTGCTTTAGGGTTGTAATCGCCCACTTTCCAAACCCTCGATCAAGGTTTTTATGCATTTATTACGGCATCGCGTCCAATATACAAATTTAACAGGGAAATACTAAAACTTCATGGCTTTCTAAATGTTTTCTGGATTTCTCTCCATCAAACTTTGGAGTGATGATAATTCTGCAACGAGGCGATTTTTAATAACCGCACGGGAAGTTTTATTGCGCTGTGTTTGTCTGGCGTCGCTTATTCATTTAAAACTTTCCCACTAGTTGTGAACTTTAAAGCAAGAGCGATAAAAATGTAAATACAAAGGGCAATGCTGTGCTCATCATCATTTAAATGGCCACTACGAATGCATTTGGTGTTATAATGACGCAAACATTTTCTTTGAAATCTCCAGCAGTGTGATGGAAATAATTACAATTTGTCTTACAACTCACACACTATCAAAGTAGACATTAAGTAATAAGGCTGATAGTTACAAAAAATACAAGTACAACACGCAGAGAATACATCCAGTGATGCATCTCTTCTATAATTAGTCTACATAAAGAGTACCCTTGACACTGAGTATTATTATTTTAGACATTTAGCACTATTTCACAAAATCTGTTGAAGGTTTACGTTTTAACCTTCGCACTACACGCAGTTTTTCCATAAGGATTTTAGTGAACACATTATGTGAAGCAAACGATAAAAAAACTACGCGAGATAAAATTCCAATTCCTTTTTTATTATGTTATTATGAGATGGTCATCATTTCAACCCTTTTCCCGAAACTCCCAATTGCGGCTTTTCTGATGTCCACAGAAATCGCCAAAACCCTCTTTTGTGCTGCAATTCTTGAGTTCGTCGATGAGCGATAAACCCTATCCTTAAGATAACCTCATGAGAGGACATCACATGGGTTTAAATCGGAAGAATTTGGGGGCTACTCGATGCTACCTTCTATCTTACGGGGGGGCGTCCAGACTTGTGATGCTCTTTCCAAAGACTTCTGTGAGGGTGTCAAAGATGTCCCGAGTCCGATGGGCGGTGGTTCCATCTTGCTGAAACCAGTATTAGTTGACTTTATCTCTCACAACTGGAATGAATTTCTCGAGATCTCCTGTGCAATAAACTTCTTCATTCATATTTTGTGAGAAACAGTGGGCCGACAATTCCGTGGCGGAAAAATTGTACACCATGCAGTGACTTTTTCCTGGTTCAATTGACAAACTTCTGACAAATGTGGATTTTCGGTACCCCGATGTCGGTAATTTTGTTTGTTGACACAGCCATCTGGTTAAACACAAGCCTCATCCGTGAAATAGACGTGCTTTATGTCTAACTTTTTGATCCAAATCATCTCCATGATCACTTTTGCAAAAATGAATCTTTTGACCTCAGTCAGAGGAAACAGATTCAATTTCTTGGTGAGGATGGTGTGTATAGAGCCCACACTCACATCGAGTTGACCTGCGCCTTTAGAGACTGAAGTTTTCGGCTCTAATTTATAAAGCTCTCCAGCTTTTTCTACGGTTTCGGAAGTGGTCACAGTGACTAGTCTATCCGTTCTTGACACATTGACATCCGGTACACTTCCTATCTTCTCAAAATTTTCAATCAATTTTTCATGAAATTTTTTACCTTGCTATTGTAAATTCAGACAAGGTAGTGTACTTGCCAAACTTGGCCTTGAAGGCGGTTAGCGCTCCACTAACACTTCAGCCCCTCTCTTATATTCAGTGTGAAAACAAAACTCCAAACATTTTCCTAGTTATAACTAACGTCAAACATAAAATTGGCTGATAAGTTTGACCATGGTAATAAAAAACTCTTTTTGTTTGTATTACCTTCTCATTCAGTTATAGATTTTCTCTTTAACATAAGGTAATCCTGTATCTCGTTGTACGATGTAGCGATGAACCATTGTACCCCCAGTATCATTGTTAGTGTTTTGGATTGCAACGTCTGTATTCTTTCTATATTTGAGACCATACGTCCGTATGGGTTTTAGGATAATTTTGTGTATCAGTAAATTGTTTTCAACAATTGAATATGATTTTTTGCCTATAAATAGTATAATTCCTTCAACTTGTAGCCAAGCTGTTCTAAGTGCATGTCCAGATATTTAACTTTTGCGCTTTGTGGAATTTGCTTGTCATTTAGTTTCAGGGGAGGACAGGTTTCTTTCCGATGTAGCGATTTGTCTTCATTTGTTTTAATTTACCATTTCCCTAACGGTTTTTGTACTTTTTCTAGGTTATCTTGTAAAACTTCCGAGGCTATTTTAGGATCTTCATTTAATGCCAAAATTGCTATATAGTAGGTCTAGTAAAAAGAAATCCATTATTTTTGCATGAAATTGAAGGTTTTATTTAACATACTTAGAATGAACCGATTTAGGTCAAATATGTTCCGTTTTGTACGATAACTTGTTGCCATTTTGAAGGTAATTCCATTACTGGGACAGTCAATTTTCACAAGATTCTCTTGAGGCTAATTTTTCACCAGCAAAATAGTTTGCCATGGACAGGAACAGGCGGTAATCACTTGGTGTCAGGTCCGGACTAAGGTGGATACATAAGAACCTCCCAACCAAGCTCCCAAAGCTTCTGGCGAGTCACTATCGATGTGTGTGGGCTGGCGTTGTCTTGATGAAACACAATTCCTGTCCTAATGGCCAAAGTCGGCCGCTTCTGGGCGATTGCTTCCTTCAGACGGTCCAATTGTTCACAGTACAGGTTCGAATTAAGAGTTTGGCCGTAGGGAAGCAGCTCATAGTATATGATTCCTTGTCAATTTCACTAAACGCACAGCAAAACCTTCCTGGCCGTCAATTCTGGCTTGACCACAATTTGCGCCGGCTCAGCGCGCTTCGAGCACGACCATTTTCGCTTGACGTTGTCGTAAGTGATCCACTTTTTATCATCAATCACCATCCGCTTCAGAAATGGGTCGACTTTGTTGCAATTCAGCAGCAATTCGCAGATGGAGATTCGGTCCATGAGGTTTTTTTCGTTAACTCGTATGGCACCCATACATCCAGCTTCTTTTTGTATCCAGCCTTTTCCAAATGGTTCCAAACGATTTTTTGTATAATGGTTAGCTCCTGGACAATAGAAACAGTGCTTATATGACGGTGACTCGGCCATTTCCATGATTTTATCCACATTTTCGACAATTGGCCTTCCAGAGCGTGGTGCATCTTTGACATCAAAATTACCGGAACGGAATCGACAAAACCAAAACTGCGCTTGATTGGCTGTTACAGTATCAGAACCATAAACACTATTCACATTTCCAGCCGTCTGGCTTGCGTTTTCACCTTTATTGAAGAAAAACTGTAAAATATAGCGTATTTTCTCTTTGCTGGTGTCTATCTTTGACGTGAGCTCAAAGGAAACTGAGTCAACCATTCACAAAACTGCCAAATAAGTTTTTGTAGTACAAAATGTCAGCTTTCTAACGCCATCTAGTGTAAACTGATCAGACTTTTAGAGCGCGAGATACAATTTATTAAAGCCATCTATTGGAAAAATAATGGATTTCTTTTTACTAGACCTATTATATGAATTAGCAGTGTATAGGATATATAAAACAGATCCCAATACGCTGCTTTGGGGTACACCAGCATGGATAGGTTGTATGTTGCTACATTCATATTCATATACCACCCAAAAGTACCTGTTGTGGACATAAGCAGCATGTATTTAAGTTTGTATAGAAGGCCCTTATGCCAAACTTTATCAAATGCCTGTTAGATGTTTAGGAATATCGCTTGGTTATGTCTGTTATCTTCACAGTCTTCATTTATTTGATTGACAACTCTATGTACTTGCTGTATCGTTGAGTGTTGTTTCATAAAACCAAACTGATGTGTTGGTATTAACTTTTTGTTGTTAATTTGTGAAGTAGCAGTTTTTCAAAAATTTTGGAGACCACTGGCAAAATTTTGCATTTACTAATCTTTTTCCTGGCTTTAATATGAATGTTATAAAGTTGAAGAGTTGAGTTAGAAATCCTTTTTCTGAGGGCTCATGTAAAATTTTACTATTAATTAAATCATATCCTGGAGCTTTTTGGATCTGCATTTTATTGAATTATTTTTTTACTTCACTTTGTTAAATTAATAACCTCCTTGGAGGATTGAGGCAATTTCTTCTTCTTCTTGAGTTGAGCATTCTGTTGCATTTAAAGTGATCTGCGAACTTATTTGGTTTTTGCCCATTTCCCATTTCTTTAATGTCTTTGTAGTCTTCCATAGCAAATATTCAGTATTTATTGTTGTATTCAGCTGTTATAAGCACTCTTGCAAACTTTTATTTTGTTCTGTCTCTATAGTTCTTTTAATGCTTTTTGTTTTCTATGCAGTTGTACTTTTATTTCAGAGGATCTTATTAGTTCCCAATGTTTTCACGGAAAGAATCTTTTCTCGTATGGCATGTCTTAGACTTTAGATTTATTTGGCATTAGAAGCCACTTGTTATACTATACTATTAAAATATTCTATTGCTTGTTCTATTTGCTCGTCTGTTTTCAACGCTATTTTTCAGATTTAATATGCTATATATTTGATTTCTGAAGTAATTTCAATTGGTTCTATTGTTGCTTAGTTAGCAATGTTTTTCTTTTATTGTTATTTGCTTGCTTAGGATAATAATAAGCGGCGAGTGGTCAAAGGATAAGTCGTAACATGATTCTGGTTTAAAATAGTTGTTGTTTACTGCATTAACTATAGCAAAATCGAAAACATCGGCCAATTTTTCAGAATCTGTAAGCCAATATATTGCACTACAGTTAGATTATTACTGAGCATTACGTTTTGCAGTTCACGACCTTTGGTATTATCAAGTTTGGAACCCCACAACTGGTGTTCAGAATTATAGTCCCCACCACAGACAAATCGATGTTCGAGTATGTCAAAAAATGGTGGGCAGTCTTCAACTACTACATCGGTGGCTTGGATCTATTTTTCTTGTTTGTGTGTTGTTTTTCTTACAAAAACAGCTGTTCCTCCATGAGCGTTTTCGTCTAGGTGCATTATATGATATACTGTATAGTTGTGTAATTTTATAAAGCTTTTTTGTAAAGTGCGTTTTGGAAATAAATAGAAAGTCTAGTTTCTGATTAACAATAAAGAAATTTTTAATTCTTATCTATACTGTAACAACCCGTTGGCATTCCACAATGCAAATTTTAGTGTACCTGCCATTATACCATTTTTAAGACGAGAGTTGTTAAAGTATTTATCATGTTTTTTAGTTTTTGTATATCATTTGGTAGGTAACGGGTAGATACTCCTCTATGATCCCGATAGAGGATAGATCTACTTCAGAGAGGCGACCTTGTCCACGCGAGCCTCGACTCTTCCCCATCTCTTAACACCGGGGAAAAGTCGTGCCCCAACCTTAATCCTACCCACGATCTACATACTCTTATCCTCCATACACCCCATTCACACGCCAACTCGTCCGGCAAGCGTGCCGTTTAATTGCCAAATCCCCGTTGAATTGCAAAACTGCAAAATTCAAGGGAGGCATACGTCCTGCATTGGACTGCAATGACTGTGTGATAATGATGACGATGTCATTTGATTGTGGCATATTTGTGAGGACTTGGTTTTCTTACTGATTATTTTTTAGCGCTTGGGCCTGCGTTGTTTTTCTTACATAGTTGGTTGCTGTTCATTTGCTGGTTGGTTTATAGTAGACGCCTCTTTTTTCTCAGAACTGGGCATTTATCTTGCTTGTATACTGTATACCTCTTATAATTGGTAACGTAGTTGCCGTCGTAGAAGACATTTGACTTGATTAGATGGTTCTGGGAGCATTTTACGCATCTATCTTGGTGTGAGCAAGTTTTCCGTATGGCCATATTGACGTCGTGTACACTGTGCTATTTTTCTTAGTGGGTTTGGTGGTTCAACTTTAACATTAAGCAAGAATCGACTTTATAAATTTCTTCATTATTTGGAGTAATTTTTAGGTCCACAAAGAATAATGAGAACGGCTTCTTTGTGACTCGTTGCCTTACGGCTGTTATCTATAAAACTGTGTGTCCATGGTTTTGGATGCCATTTTTTTAGTTCAATTACGTCTATTGCATGGTGGATATAACGTAATACTACTATGAAACATTTATCGCATTTTATTGCGGTAGCTTTTATTATAATATCGTGGGTGTCAATGGTTTGGGCTTGTATTTTAACTTGTTCTTCATTTAATACTCTGATTGTGGTTTTTCTTCCGTTTTCTTTGTTTCTTCAAATTCTTCTTATCCCTCATCTTCCATTTCTTCGTTTGTTAACTTGTTAAACCCATTCGTTATTGATGTGTTAATCCAGTAATTATCTAGTTCTGTTTGTTTCAGTTTAAAATGCGACTTTTCTAGACTACTTGTGCGCTTTTTATTTTGAGCTATTTGTCACTCTTCATTTGATGTTCCTGATATGCTTATTAGTTGTGTCCAGTTTTGGGTTTGATATTTTGCAACTGCTAGACGTACCTGAGTAGGTTGAAAAGAGAGAAATAATGGTGTTTTCACATAAATACAGTTCTAGTTGTTGAGGCATTGTAATCGTAACACTTTATTTGGCTGCCATGTGGTAATTGTTATAAACGCTCGCCATTGGTATAATTATAGTGCATAGATATTATTTTATCATGGATGTCCATACATATATGGCACAATATTTATTACATTCGCCCATATTTATTTTTAAAACTTAAAATTTTATATTTTAAATTTTTTAAATATACCTAATATTAGTCTTAAAAGTTTTATTAATTTTGATTAATCGGGATTTAAATATTTATAACAATTGTCCGTATAACTATCAAACGCAATTGTTTATAATTATTATTTTTATCGCCAGCTTGATAACCCGAGCACGCGGAGCATTGGTCGACACGTTATTATGCTATGAAAGTCAAGCAGACACTCATATAAGTAATATGGCCCCTCAAGAGGACAGCTTGGATCTCAACAAAGAGATAATTTGAGTGTAACATATAGCATCACACACAGCCAATCCGCGCAATTCATGGCAAAGGAAGAGAATCATCGAACACTAGAGCTCACCAATAACAGACTTAATCAGCACCAGCAAAACAATCACACGACACAGTAACATTTCTGAATGCAACTGTTCGGTGATCTTCAAATTTAGCTTATTAACAAAGTTGTGCATCCATGACGTAACCGACGATCGACACGTCTCAGTCTTGAATCTTTCAAGGGTGACGACATAGAAGTCTGACGAACACCATTTCACAAGAAGGTCATAGAATCGATAAACTGGGCCACTGACTTCTAATTTATATACCACGAAAAAACTACAAGTTTTCTTGGTCTGTTATGGTAAGCATCTATGGAAGCAAGAAGAGAAAACGTTCTTCGAATTAGAATTTTAAAACTCCACTCCTTAACTTTGAAGAAGATGGAATCAACACGAAACGTTACCTTTTTTGAGAATGCCCTGGCGAATCTTTAGAACCTAATTTTTTTTTAAATGCAAACAACAATTTACATTTGGTGTTATAAATAATATAATAAAGGTCATACTTAACTAGACTCCTCAAGACAACGTCGAACGGTGATATCTTTGAATTTCAATCTTAATAAAGAAATATGTGACTAGACAAAGTAAATTCGCGTAAATTACGTCATGAAAAAAGTAAAATAATCGAATGGTAACGCTCACCAATAGCACCAACATCAGCAAAACAATCATATTACACAATCACATTTGTGGATGCAAGAAGTACCTCCTCAAGTTTTGCTTGTTAACTAAGTTCATTATGTAGCTGATGATCAGCAGACTTCAAATTTTTGAGCCTGGTAAATCTAAAAACATAACTCTTTACGCAGAATTAATCTGAAGAACGCTTAGTTCACGAAAACATCGTAGAATCAATTCATTTGGTTTCCCAATTTACTTTTACTTAAATCAATAACTGAGCCTTTGACTACAAATGATATACTACACGGCGAGGTGAAAATTCTGTTGATAGATTATGGTGTACATACATCTAATCAAGGGTAGTAAAAGGAATTGCCCTGGTGACTCTTTCGGATTTAAATTTTTTTAGTACAAACGACAATTTGTGTTCATCAGCCCAAATTTCGATTGCTCTGCCACATAAATCAGATCGCACCAACAGCGCAGTTGATTGATTCGAATAAAGAAGAGACTCATCAAGACAATGTCTGCCTATGTTCTTATTTTTGAATTTCAATCTCAATAAAGTTTCAACAGAAATGTGACGAGACCAAATAAATCCACGCAATTTATGTTAAAATTCTGCTTGTTAACTGAACCATCTATCCATAACGTGTCTGATTATCAACAGGCTTCAGTTTTTTAGTCATGTAAAGGTGAAAACATAACTCTACAGGCAGATTTTCTTTGATAAACGCCTAATTCACAAAAGCATCGTAGAATCGATGGATTAGGATTCTCAGTGAACTTTTTCGTATATCTGACTCAAATTTATATGCCACAAAAACTACCAATACTCGATTATTGCATGTATAAATCAAATCAAGAACAAGAGTTCTTCGAAGTAAAGAGAATGCGTCGAATAACTGAATATCTGCCCGGCAATTTCTAAAACAGTTTTAAAATTTCATTTCATTTCAGTTTAACCTTTTTGAAGCCGTCCTGGTGAACCTTTCGGATCTTGGTTACAAATACTACGTTCCATGGAATGTCTCTTCTAAATTTAAAATTTCTGGGCAAATAATACTCTGTTGATCTAGGAAATACAGCTCGTACAAATTAAATGTTGTGGTTGGAAGTTTCCTCTATAAAACATTTTCCCATAACAGAGCAGATAAATAATTCAACTCGATTTAAATCAATCAACTGTTTGGTCTTCCTTTTTATTTATTGATGAGGATTTTCCAGAAAACCCCCTAAGTGAACAAACAACTTTACTTCCACATATGAAACAGTTAAGAGCAAAGGACACAAAGTGTAACTGATGGTACAAGTTACGGGATAGAAGATATAGACCAGCTGGGCAGGCGTGATAATAAAAGAACGATTAGTGAGCTCTCTCCGGAGCAATTTCAAAAAATTACAAGAACAGACCGATAAAAATAGCTTAAACGTAAGACACACACAACAATACGTAAAACAACAACGGCAATGGAAATAGTAACGAGAAAGCAAAACATAGTAGAAGAAATAGAAAAACTGAAAAATTTAATAAGAAAACCTAGGAAATATGAGGTGGGAATACTAGCAATTCAAGAAATTAGACTAAGTAATAACGATATCATGGCTATAGAACAATTCACAATTGTTTATAGTGAGAGAGTAAAGGAAGAATAGGCGTAGGCTTCATAATACCAGAAAAGTATAGGAAAACATAATCCAATTTACCCCAATCGGGTAAAACGAGTACCACTACTGAAAATAAAAGCGCTATTCAAATATGGTATTAATAAATGTACATACCCCCATTGAAGATAATGAAGCAAAAACTAAAAAAAAATCTACTCAAAATTAGAACAGCCAGAAAGATAAGTCAGAATAGCAAAAAAGTTATCTTACAAGACTGGAATGCTAAAGTCGATAGGGAACAGATATACTGGCCAGTTATGGGAAAACATAGCCTACACACAGATGATAACGGTGTTGGGGTGGTAATATGGCAGTAGCGACCACAGAGTTAACACATAAACCAGTACACACAGAAGAATGAAAAATCAAATAAACCATGTTTCAGTGGATACAAGATATAAAAACAGGATTCTAGATGTAGGGAGCTAGAAGAAAATAGACTGTGACTCAGATTATTTTTTAGTAATCATAAAAATAAGATAAAAAATCAGTAAAGAAGAGAAAAGTGTTACTAATAAGCACTCTAATACTGCGAAGCTAGTAAATAGTGCGAAACCTAGATCTAAGCATATCGAAAGCATAGAAAAACATTACAATAACAGGGCCAATAAAAACAACATGTGACCCATTAAGACATTAAAAAAAATTGGAATGTTATAAAAAATGCAATCCTGGAAACGGTGAAAGAAAGAATGAGCTACAAAAAAGGTGAAACGAAATAAATGGTTTGATAACTGTGAACAGACGATTAGGAACCCAAACGAAACAAGGATAAAAATGGTCAAAAAAGAAGAATAGTATACGCAATATGCAGAGGAAAAAGAGAAAGCACGAATAGAAAATCCTGCAAGAAATAGAAGAAAGTGGAACCAGAAACAACATTAGATAGTTCTACAAAGAAGTAAAACAGCAGAGGTTTTTAACCAAAAACTCAGTTGTGTAAAGATGGAGAACGAAAATTAATAGGTAATAAAGCAAAAATTCTGGAAAGATGGCAAGAATATTTTAATAAACTGTTAGACTAAAAAAATGGTGACCAGGAAGACTGGGGAGCAGAAGATAAAGTAGACTCATCCATGAGAAAAGGAGTAGAAACTGTACTAAAAACATAAAAAAAATTATACAGCCCCAGAAGACCAAATATTAATACAATTGGTATAATAGATATTGAAGAAGATATATACATATAGAATTATATAGACAAAAAAAGTTATACCTAGAGAATGGAGTATGGCAATATATCTAATCCATAGAAATGATGATAGCATATGTGACAATTATAAGAAAATAACTCGACTTAATATGGGCTACAAAATATTGAGCAAACTATTAGAAAAAAGCCTAACATGCGGATGGAAGAAAAAGTTGGGGATTATCGGTATGGTTTCAGAAAAGATAGAGCAACTACGGATCAAATCTTCTCGCTCAGACAAGTACTTGACAAATTTAGAGAATATAACATTGAGCTTCACTACCTATTTATAGATTTTCTTAAATCCTATGATTCTACACTTAAGAAGGAACTGTACAACGAGATATATGAGCTAAAAGTACCAAGAACTCTAATAAAATTGGTAAAAATGTGGTTAACAAACATCAGAGCAAAAGTGAGAATTCAAGACCAGGTCTCGAAAGATTTTGGGATCTACTGCGGATTAGGGCAAGGAAATGGCATGTCAACCAAACTATTCAATTTTGGTGCATCGTAAGGTCGGAGTTCAGGAACTCTTGACGTTCGTTCACAACTGCGGCGGATATCTTCGCAAGAAAATCTTCGAAAAAATTAAGTGACTGTCCTGTGCGTTTTCGCTTTTATACTCGTGCGAGTGTGGTAGGGATGGTGTTGGGGGGGGCGTGGTTGACGTCACCGGGATGGTAAATAACGTAATGGGGCTAGCTGCTCCCGTCAATCGGAACGTTGCAGGTAGTATTTCTGACGTCACTCGCTCTTTCGCCGTATCGCAGTCTGTTTTTTGCCCTTTAAGAACGATAAACCAACATTTTGGTAGATTGAATTCGTCGTCCCTGTTAAAATTATTTTTATATTTATAAATTTCCACCGCCTCTCTATATAAGCTCGGGTAATAATTCCTACAGTTGGATAAAACTTGTATTTGCCCGAATTCTATCTTGTGGTTAGGATTTTCCAAAACACGTTCAGCGACTGCTGATTTTTCGGGTTGATTAAGGCATGGATGACGTTTGTGTCTCTTTATCCTGGTGGTAATCGTTCGAGCCGTAATCCCAATGTAGACTTGCTCACATGAGCAAGGTATGCATGGTGTATCCTGTGGGTTTCTTGTATCCTTGGATGGTCGAAGCAAATCCCGTATCTTGGTGGTGGTAGTATAAATGGTTTCCATTTTGTGTTTATTGAGAATTTTTCCTATTCTGTCCGTAACCCTGTTGATGTAAAGTAAAAAAGCTTTGCCTACCATAGCCGATGTTCGTGCGCCTTTATTAGGTTTGATTGCTCTGTTTACCTCCGTCCTCGAGTAGCCATTCCCTTGTAAGGCTTGTTCCAAATGTTTTAATTCCTTATCCAAAAACTGGTCGACATATACGTCGACATGATACACCAAGGATATACTGCATTACCTTGTTCACGTAAGCATGTCTACATTGGGACTACGGGCCGAACGATTACCACTAGGATAAAGCAACACAGACATCATTTACGCCTTAATCAACCCGAAAAATCAACAGTCGTTAAACATGCTTTGAAAACCCACGAGATAAATTTCGAGCAAACACAAGTTTTATCCAACTCTAGGAATTATTGTCCGATATTATATAGATTTATAAATATAAAATTAATTTTAACAGGGGCGACGGATTCAATCTACCTAAATCTTGGTTTATCGCTCTTAAGGGGCAAAAAACAGACCGCTATACGATGAAAGAGCGAGTGACGTCAGAAAATGCCGAAATATTACCTACAACGTCCCGATTAACGTAAGCAGTTAGCCCGATTACGTTATCTACCACCCCGGTGACGTCAACAACCCTCCCCCAACATCATCATTATCATTCTCACACGAGTATAAAAGCGAAAACGCACGGGACAGTCACTTAATTTTTTCGAAGATTTTCTTCCGAAGATATCCGCCGCAGTTGTGGACAAAACGTCAAGAGTTTCTAAACTCCGACCACACAATGCACCATAACACCGGCCGTAAAAGCCTTCGCATCTATTCAATTTTATCTTGAAAAAAGGAATAAGAAGGTTGCCTATAAATTCTGGAGGCACTCTAAACAATGGACAAAGTGATATAGAATAGTAACAGTCAATAAGCGCTACTTCAGGTTAAAAATCCAAGAAATCCAAGGTGCTATCTGTGAAGAATAAAGCAAGAGTGTATAAGACAGTAAAAAAAGCACTGGTGATGTACGCGGCGGAAACCTGGTGTCTGACAAAAAAAAACGTACGAAAGAAAAATTGTTAGGAAAATCTACGACCTAGCAAATGAGAACAGAACTTGTAGTATGTTAACAAGTCGAGAACTGAAAGCAAGATATGGATAAGCAAAAATTAGAAGTAAATGGAGTTAAGATGGAGTTGAAAAACCTAAATCAAAATCCAGAAGGTGAAAGAAACAAAGGGCGACCAAGATTTGGATGGGGAAGTGGAGAACGATTTGAAGAGGCTGGGCGTCATAAGGTGGAGGGAGAAATTATAAGAAAAGCTAAATCTCTGCAACTGTTCAAAACTAACCATGAAGATGGCGAGAAAACAACCCCCTCCCCTAAACAAGACAGGTCCTTGGAGGGTTGGGGCGCGAGGGAAGTCAAGCAAACCCAAAAAGGAAAAGCCCAAGACCATTGCGGCCTATTGCACCGCGGAATAAATAAATAAGTATATTTTTGCTTTCCATGCCTGGTCTCTCAACGTTTACTTTGGTTAGACGATTTAACCGTTTCCACTGCTGCTCTTCTTGTATAGTATTGGCTTTACTTCTAATCCTTCCAAAAAATCCAGCTTAATTTAAAATAAATATCAATCAAGGAGATCCTTAGTCTTGATCGTTTTATACTTCTTTATACTTTAATTAATGCTCTTCTTATGTAGTATCTACCCTACCTCGAATTCTTTTCTGTTTCTTATTCTTCTTTGTCCTTTACTTTTCCAATATATTTCATATATATTGCTTAAATTTTACTCTTCACGGCAATTGTTAACGCTTAGCCTTTCTTTCGCAATCAAATCTCCTAACCCTCAATCCAAGAACGTGGATTGAAGTCCAATAGCACTGGCTGGGACAGTTATAAGTAAATTTACATCAAAATTTGCGCGTCCTCAGAAACTATTTGTATAACTCAGAACACTATCGATAACGATACAATGAGTGCAGCCCGAATACACAATTCCAAGATAGTCGGGAATCTGTTTAAAGTGTTCCCTGTTCTAGGAGACAAACAACAAGCAGAACACCGGAAAATATTAAACGTGTATAAATTAAAACCAACAAGATTATGACTCACAATTCAAGAGTCAGAAAATAAGCTCAAAAATCCAAAAATTAAAGTGTCAAATTAAAAAAAAAATCATAGTGTGAAACTATTATTATCAGATCAGAAGAAACATTATTGTTGCTAATCACTTGCTTCAGACTGCTACCAATACACTTATTAACCAAAATGGTCATAACTGGAAATGAGACGTAAGTCTCCGGCTACAATTTGGAAACAAAGGTCCAGTCAGATATACGTCAGATCCAAAGGAACTTACTTTGAAGGGGGCTGAGATTACTTACAATGTCTCGTGTCTTGTATCATTTATGCTCACTATCCTTCCTTGATACTCTTGCTTCGATTACTCATCTTCCCAAAATCACAAGTTTTACTTAGGGTTTTTTCACTCACCTTACGTACCATTAAATCTATAGAACGATTACTCTTCACTAATTGTGTTCAATAATTATATAATAAATGTTCTTTTATACCACTTTGATTATCATCCATAATTAAAATGAACAGGGTCGGGATCAACACTTTTTGTTGTCTAAATTCATAATTTATATCCTTTTTTCACAGTAACATTTTTTAAATCCAAACATGTTAATTATTTAGGGTGTTCCAACAAGAAATATTTAGTTTAAAATTGAAAAATAGAACCAGTAACGATCTATCTCCCTACGGCTATAACAATAATATCTGGAGGAAGAAGAAAGTCTGACTTCACCAGACTTCCTTATTTGAAGAAGTCAATTCTTTAGCTTTGAGAGTTTCCATCATACCATACCACACAAAGCACATTACATTTCGGTAAGTTTCTTTTATGGTCCAGTGCAACACAAGGATTTTATAGCCTCCAAATGCTTACATTGTATCGATTTAGTTTTCTACCTAAAAAAATGAAGCTAGTACAAGGTTGTGTTGAAGAAAACGACCAGCAGAGTCCAGATGCAACGCGAGCTATCGCAAAAGTTCAAAGTCGAACGAAGATTGAGATAAAAAGATGTAATCTCAAATCTTCTCTTTGATCTATGCCACATTGTATTGTCTACTACACTTTACCATTTTTATATTAAATCTCACCCCATTCCAAAATTTATGCCCCAAGACACTAGCACCAACACTATTTAACAAGGGTTTAGGTCCATGGCTATTCTCTACATCGATAAGCAAAGAGAGAACGGTAGAAAGAGTTCCAGTAGTTTCCAGATAAAATTGACGATCACGTCGAGAACTTGCGGCTTGCTGTTCCAGACTCTCCCGATGGCGGTTTTTACTCTTGGTACTCTTGGTAAAAAATCTTGGATCAACCGGATGAAAAAGGTATCCTTTTCAAATGTGGATAACGCCTCCACTAGATCACTGCCAAAATGTGTGATAAAAATAGGTTATATAAATTTTCTGAAATACACGATGAAGGTTGATCCTTTTTTACCAGTCTAATTAATCCCCATAAACATGAAGGTAACGCCAGAGTGGTTCAAACGGTTGAGGCGCGGACTGCGATGCGGATGAACCCGGGTTCCATTCTCGGAGCTCTCTAATGCCTGACGGGTGGCCTTCTCAGTTACTAAAAATAATTGGGTACCTACACTCGCTCGAGCAAGGGGTAATAATGGCGACCGTTTAAAACGCGGTGCTTGCCACATCGCCCCACATCAGAGATAGTGCGCGACGACCGGACAGAAAGAGCGAACTAACCATCATATTCAAACGTGAAGGTTATCTTTTTCTTAAAATAACATAATTTAATGATGTTAGCGATCACTTCACTGTATCTCTCTTTGTCTCGGGCTACGTTAAATAATTTCTGTACTCCCAAGACAGCCCAATTTCTCAAATTCCCAAACCAAGACATGTTTGGTCAACCTATTCTTCATTTTCCTTCTATTTTACCCATCGTGATAAGTTAGAGCACGTGGTATTTACAGTTGCGCATTATATGATCAAAGCATTGGGGTTTACGACGTTTTATAGTTGCTAATAGCTGTTATTCTGTTCCCATTCTTTTCAACACTTCGTCGTTCGTACCCCTAACTATGTGAAGAATTCGGCGATACATCTACATTTTGAATGCCTTTAGTCTGTAGATCATTCTCATTTTTAAGGTCCATGTTTGGTACCAACCGTGGTAGAACCGACAATACATAGCATTGGACCATTCTCCACCGAATATCTATGTCAAGTTGTATGTTGCATAGTAACTGTATCAGTTTAGTGAAGAAATTTCGAGCTATCTCTATGCTGATTTTAACATCTTGATCTGGATCCGTGTTCAATTTGTTTATCATATAAAAAGGAGTAATTCGTTGTATATGAAGGTTCTATGGGGTTTATGAAGGTTATGTCACATACTATTGATAATCCTGGCCTAAAGTTTACCTTAACGTAGTGACCACTGAGTCACCAATACTCCTGATATCAACGTTGAAGAATAGTGTTACAAGAAATCTATCATGTTATTCCTCGGAAATTAATAAGTGCACCGAAGTCGATATAGTGATTTTGTAGAACTTCATGTTTCACCCAGAACTTGCTTCTGTCTGATGCTCCTTCCGCTTTCATGACTGCAAAGTGGTGGTTTTGATGTTTTTTAATGTATAACAATTTGTATAAAGAGAATGTTAAGGTCTTCGTGCATCATTTAGTTGTATATCACAGTAGGTTTTTTTTTGGCTCTGGGCTCCACGTGGGAGCATGGCCTGCAAATTGAGAGCTTAAGGTTCTCGTATATTCGCCTTCTCTGTCCAGTCGTCGCGCACCATCTCTGGTGCGATGCCTTAGACAACCGCCATTATTACTACTTGGTCGAAGTGAACTTAATTATTTTTAGTGACTGAGTAGGCCACTCACCAAACAACAGAGAGCTCCGGGAATGGAACCCGGGTCTACCCGCATCGCTATCTGCACCTCAACCACTTGGACTACTCTGGACTTATTAATGGCTTTGTATATGACTACCTCGTTGTCTAGAGATAGGTGATATTTTAATCCAATTAGCCAGTTTAAATTTTTTGTTTTATTTCTGATGACGCTTTCCTTCCAGGTGAGCTTATTGCTATATCAAGATAGAGCTCCAAGTATTTCATAGTAGTCGACTAAGGTAACTCAATATTGCTTAAGTAGATTGGCAGACTTTACTCTTTTCGCATGAAGAGGGGTGGTAGGTTTGTTTTGTTTCTTGGACTCTTGGGTGAGGTAGTTTTGTTCATGAAATGATACTAGGGTTACGTCTGTATGACTCGCAAGAATAACCGTGTTGTTGGAAAAAGTTCCTATATTTATATTTGGTGTTGTTGGTAGATCAGAGTGCAATAAATAAAAAAAAGTTTCAAATCACTTTCCTGGGAAACTTCTGATTGAATAGGTCTAATAATTTGAGCTATTATGGTGATAGGAGTTCTTTGTACCAGACTATTAAAAACCTGGCTAACATTAGGACGACTATGCAGTAAAATTTTTTCTCTAAGGCACTATATCATGCAGTGGCACTAATAGATGATTGAGTGTGATCTATGAAAGCCGAATTGATAATCTGGTATCCAATCTGTTGCCGCTTCTCCAGTATGTTTAAGGTCACTGATAACAATCTTATAGGATGCTTTGCCTGATTTAGTGATGAATATTATTTCAACTTTGATGAGAGAGTACTGAAATCTTAGTGCAACATTAAAGATATAGGTAAGTGGTAGATCACTTAACATTCTGGGTGTAATTTGGTCCAGTCTTGATGAATTTTAGTCGGCCTATTTCATTTTTAATTTCCTTTGAAGTGACCAGGTGTTATGTTTCCATATATTTAAATTATGCTGTAGTTGATCGGTATTTCCTGTCATTATCATTATATTGTCTGCAAAGATTAAATTTTTTGTGTCTATAGGATTTAAATTGCAATATCCTAGACTTTTCTGTCCGACTTTGTTTTTATAATTTTTGATTATGTTGTTCATATACGCCACGAATGGCAATAGACTAAGGCTGTCCCCTTGTTTTACTCCCTTATCTAATCTAAAATCTTAGGACTTTTGCTCGTTTAGCCTTACAATTTCTATTATATTTTTGTTCAGGCTTTTAATTATTCTTAGTAGTTTTTGGCTTATCTGCAATTCCCCTAGTACCTTTCATATTTGGTGCCCTAGTGCATTGTCAAATGCTGCTTTGAGGTCTAGAAATGCCAGGTATATCTTTTTATTTTTATCATTTTCTCTATTAATATTCTAATCGTACTTATGTGGTCTTGTACTTGTTTTCCTGATCGAAGTGCAGATTTTTCTTCCTCCAGTTTGTCTTCTATTTTATTTCATAGTCTTTTCTTTATAATTTTAGAGTACATATTTAGTATCACGGATGATGGGCATATTGACCGTTAATTGCCGCAATTAGTTGTTTCTCCTTTTTTATGTATTGCAACTATTATATTTCTCTCCTGATCTTTCGCTCTCCCATGCTTGTTGGAAGATTCTTTTCAACAATCTGTGTATTGCTTCTTCTCCTTTCTTGAGTAGTTCCAAGACTATTTCGTCTTCTGAGACTTTCCCATTCCCTGTCATTGTTACAGACATCCTTGTCTTCTTCCATCATCTCATTTTCCTCTTCTTCGTTTCCATACTTTAGTGTTTCTAGTATTCCTTCTTCTCTTTCTGTTTCTATTTGTATTTCTTGTTCCTAATCGACTCTTTCCTCTTCTTTAAATTTGTTGCTATAATGATTGCGGCAGGCTTCTAGGACCCCTTCTGTTGTTGTTTCAAGCCTTCTATGTAGGTTTAGGATATTTTGTATCGCCTTTTTTTTGTTGCCCTTCAGTCTTTCAATTATATTCCATAATTTTTCCAGTTTTCTATATAGTTCTTCTCTATTTTTCTGCGGAACTACTCCCAGAATTCTCTCTTCGCTTGTTTTACGATTTATTTTGCTTCATTCCGCTCTTGTATGTAGTTTGTCTTATTCTGTATTTGGTCTTTTAAGTCTGTTCTCTCTTTGATTTTTATTTTCACCTCTACATTCCACCAACTTGCTCTCTTGTGGCCTCCGTAGCTTATATGCTTGGTTTCAGTTTTCTTGGGCCATTTGAAGTAAGGCTTCCTTAAAGTTATTCCGCCGATTGTTGAGGTTCCAAGGGGCTTCCAATACGTAGAATTGTAAGTTAAGTGCTCGTTTTCTAATGTTTAGATTTTTATGCTTACGTAGTTTTTCCTCATTTCTCTTTTGGGTCCCTTGAACAATATATTTCCTGGTAGTAATCTCTGATTAGAGAACAATTCTGGCCCTCTTATCACCTTTACGTCCTATAATGCATATCTCATACTTCTAGTTATGGTAATGTAATCTATCATAATTTTAGACCCTAAAGTGTTGGCCTCGTACGTTTTTTTGTGTGTAGTCTTATGTTCTTATAAAGTATTCCCTATAAGGAGCTGCTTTATTATACAAAAGTCTATCATCCTTTATCCAAGTTTATTAATTTCTCCTTCTAAACCATTTCGTAACCTACTTCCTTATTGTTGCCTCTATGTGCATTCCAATCCCCCATTATTATGGTGTGACGGTTTTTGTTTTGCATTTTATCTAGTGTTCTTTGCAATTCTTCGTAGAACTAGGCCTTATCGTTGTTAGAGTTTTTTGTTGGATCGTATATTTGAATTACTCCAACTTTCTCTTGTAGTTCCAGATAAACAGAAAGTATTCTAGAGTTTACAACTTCCCCATGTATCTTTTTTGATTCTAGTTCATTGCTCAGTATTATACTTACTCCTGTTATTCTGCGCCCTACAGGAATTCCTGGGTACCTGAGAGTGTATTACTTATCTAAGATTTTTATTGCGCTTCCTTTTACATTAGCTTCGATTATTCTTAGAATGTGTACCTTATATTTTTCCATCGCTTCCGTTATTTCTCCTTCTCTCCCTGTAAGGAACATAACATTCCATGTACCGAATCGTATTTCATTTCTCACATACAATCTTCGCATGGTCCCCCCGTTTCCATTTCTAAGACTCCGGTATCTTGTTCTGTCCATTTTTAATTTGAATAAGGTTTCCTTTCATAGGGTGTTTCCATTATCCATCTCAATTTCTTATTCTCGCATTTCGTTATACATATATATTTTGAATCTTAATAGCTAGTGTTATATCGAGTGGAAGATTGGTCTTTCATTGACCAGTTGGTTTTACCCATACCCTGGGTAGGGTACACCCTTACTGGGTGCTGTCAGCCGGGCCAGCTGAACCCAGGTTTTTTAGAGAGGTTGTTACTCCTCTATCCCTCCTCCTTTCTCATCCTGGCTTGGGACAGGCCATGGCGGAGTTACCGTGTTGTCAAGAATGTAAAATCTGATTTAGAGAACAAGTATTGCTCTACTGCCTTCCTTAATGGCATACAGAACTCATTTATAAAATCAAAAAAAGCCTACATCATTCCTTCAACATGGTATTACAGTACTAAGTAAAGGATACACTTCCTAGCAAAATATGAATTCCATATCTCACTAGTTTATATTCTATCGAGAATTCCACAAAGAAGCGTATCTGTTATATACAGCTGACCTCCCAAAAACCAGTAATACATAGATCGCTTCCTTTCCGACCATACAGCCAGATTTCTTTTCAATCTATACAAGAACATATTGAAAAATAGGAAAAATGGTTGAAATTATGCTGTATAAAAGCTAATTACACTGAATCAACTCATATAACCTTCACCTAAAAATGGGGTATGCCCTGAAGTGATGTGATATAACATTTCACTTCCACAAGACGATGTGAAATACCTTGGGACAACTGAGCGACCACCTGAATGTCTTTGCTACAGACCTTATTAGGGCGCATGTTAAAAACCTGAACCGGATTGATTCGTTAGATCTACTTCAGCGAATGTGGTATAGTGCAAATTAAATCCATGTAATCATAAAATAGCATTACAAAGTGCAAATACTGTTAATTAAGTTGTGGAGGGTGACCATAAAGCCAATCTATCTAAGTCAATATCTTATACAATACATTTGTTAATACAGTTACTGAGTGCTTACTTTAGTTGTGATATCACTTCTCTTTTCCGTTCGCCAACATATAATAAATCACCTAAAGTGTGACATATATAACCAATGGTAAATGTAATCATTCTTTAATCAGCATTAATAAACTGTGCTCGTTATCAAACACCTTGATAATAACACCAACATTTGATCTACAATTACACCCCAGCAAAGCGTGGTTGCTGAAGAACTCGTAGAGGAAAACCGAGCAAGAAGTGAAAAGCGCTAGCAATTGATAAGTGCAGCAATGGATTCGAAAGAAATCGCAAGTGTTCTTCGTTCTAGTGGTCAAGCCGGTGAGTTTCCAATATGAAAATTTCCTGTTCGACTGTTTTCCACCTGCATACTAGACAGTGTTACCACCATGGGGTGAGACACCAGAAGAAGAATATATCATGATGAAGCTTACCCCTAGCTTACCAAAGCATAAGCTCAGACTCAATGCTGGTGTAGACAGCGCAACGCATGCGTTGGCAGGTCTAAAGATGAAGAAGAGTCCCGCGAGCAAAAAAGATCAACAGTAAATTCAAAAATTTTAATTGCGGAGAAGTCAAACACAAACAATGGAGATAAAGAAGAAATTCACCGGCGCTGGAAGTGTATCAGAAGATGAAAACAAATGTCACACACGTATGCATACTAAATCAACACTTGATCAACAACCTCCACATCTGTTACTGTAGGAGCGCATTCAATTAGGTGCAGGTATTACAAAATTAACCATGATGGGCCTCCTCTATATACCAGGAATAAACAGAAACCTATGATCATGGTTGTCGCCACCACAACGAAGAAGACAATTGATCTAAAACGCAATGACTAACTAAAGGTGCGTGCGAAAAGAAACGAAAACTTCTATGTGCAAATAAAAACGCGGGCAATGACAATCCGATGCCATGGCACAAAAGGCTACATCATATTTCAATGAATAAAATAAAATTTATCACCAACGTTATCAATGGTTACTCGAAGAACTGAAGATCGATAACACCAAATGTGAATGCTGAATAAGGGAAGCAAGCGTACGGCAAATTTGAGTCAAGCGAACCCAAGTCAACTACATCCTAAGAACTTGTGCACTCAGGTGTCATCGCCAGCGAAATTGCAACATTTCACAAACGTGCGTTCTACATCAAACAAGTTTTGCCATAACAGAACAGATCCGCAGAGTATGAAAACCGAACACTAATAGAGATGGCGAGAACCTGGATACAAAGGAACTTTTGACTGAAGCAATTAACTGTGCGGCCTATACATAAAAAAGAATTCTGAAAGAAAAGCGGGAGCTAACGCCGGCGGAGATATGGAATGCTATCAATCTTTCGATACGACATATTTGTGTGTTTGGGTCGCTCACGATGCTGATCGTGCTGAAGCAGACTCAAATGAGACATGAAGTCAGTCAAATATCTACATGAAAAGCATATTAACTTTGGGATCCTCTCACGAGGAAGATCACCACTTGAAGGTATGCTATCATTCATGAAAAGGAATTAATTCTATTATGAATAGGATATCAATGAAGACACGAACAAAGAATCCCAAGAAACTGTCGTTGAAGAAAAAAAAAGATTCAAATATAGATAAAGAACCAAGACGAAGTGAATCTGCAAGGAAGAAACATGGTGGCGCGTGCATCTTTCCACGTTATGGTAACCGATGTGGACAAACCTGGAAGTGTGAAACAACCAATGAATTATCCAGAAGCAGAAGAATGACACAAAGCGATGAAATCTCATAAAGCCAACAAAACGTGGAAGTTAATCAATTTGCCACCAGCGAAAAGATCAGTGTCATTCAAGTGGTTGTCCAAATTGAAAAGAAAGGCAGAAGGATCGCTCAAATGCCTCAGTAGTACATTAGTCGGGCGCAGGTTCATTCGGAGAAGAAGCATCGATTATGAGAAGACATTTTCAGCAGTGGTCAAATACGACTCAATCCGAATACTATTAACACATGATGTTACACCAGTTCAACGTAAAAGCTTTCTTCATGGTAAACCCTAAGGATTCCGTAATAACACATGCGTATCCAAACTAAAGGAGTCGATCTATAGTCTGAAGTAAGCATTAAGACTGGAACCAGAAGTTCCATTTATATCTGATGTCACGTGGATTCACGCAAGCGGGTACTGATCCACGTGTGTGTCGCTGGATATCTAATGATAAAGCCATACGTCAGAATTGGAATAATTGAAAGAACACTTCAAAGCGTGAAATGGATTGAACGATTGTTATGTAGGGCATCAGATAAAACGCCAATGAAGCGAATTAACAGTATTTCAAAGCCATTATATTAATAATTTGTCAAAACATTTTAGAATGTATGCCCACAACGATGATCAAAAAGACTTGCCAACGTCAGAAGAAGAGATAAAAAGTATAAGATGTAGACAAGCCGGGGGAGCACTTTTTTCTTAGCAATATCACAAGCAGACATATTGTTTAGTGTCGGAGTTCTCAGTTAATTCTTAGAAAACTTAAGGCCAGTGCATTGGCGTGGAGTGACGTGTGTATTGAAACATTTGAAAGAGACTAAGAACCTGTCACCTCACTACCAGATAGGTTATTGTGATGGAAACCGTGCAGGGAATAAAGACATGCGATTGTCAACCAATAGTTTTCTGTTTCTCCTTGCAGGCAGTACCATAGCCTGGAAAAAGACCAAACATATCTATATTCAACAGACGAAATGAATCATCTCGGTCCAATACATCGCGACGAAGGACCTCTTGACTAAAGAATTGTCAACGGACTTGATCTTGGATATTTCAGAAGCGACCTCGATACTGATTCAGGCTATTCTCTGGGAGAAAGTGTGAAGTATAGGAACATAATAGATCGATTTTGGCAGATACTGAGCGCTTGCATTAATTGTAGTGTCCTTCCAGGACAAATTGTAAATTATTCATGGAGTTAATTGTTTTAAATATTTCCTCTCCTCTTGGTTTTCCGCATCTGCTGCCAAACTTCTACTTGCTCTTCTTATCTTCTGCTCTGTATGAATTTCCTCATTGTTAATTGTTTTTTCATCTCTTCCAACTTCGATGATTTTCCATTATTCACTAATGTGTTAATATCATTTGTGCCTTATATCTTTTTTCTTTTGTCTGTTACAAGTAGTAGCTTAGACTGTTCCTTTTTTCCCAACTTCCTTTAAGTAATCTTCTGTTAACTATATCTCTATTCCCTTTAGATGTTTTGTAGCTCTGAGAATTTCCAATTTTCTTCCATATTGTCAATTTCACCATTATTGGCCTATTCTTTCCTTCCTAAAGTATTCACGCTATCTCAAAGTACCTTTCTTCTTTATTTTCATCATTCTGCTTTATACCACAAATTATTTCTTTCCTATCTCTACAGCATTTTTAATTTCGCTATCCTACTTGTTTCTTTAATGCTCCAACTTCTCGTTGGAAAAGTTTCACTGCATCTGTGTCTATCTAGTTTTATATCTATTTCTTTCAATTCTGTTTTACCTCTTTTAATTGCTAATTAATACCCTATAGTATTTTTAGATTTTTTTCGTCCATCATTTAATATAAAACTATTTATCTCCAAAATTTATTTTGCATTTTGCAATGTGTGTTGCCTATCTTGCTTTTTACAATTTAGTCTGTTATTTTAACTCATTTACTTTATATTATGCTTTTTCAGCACTAGAAGAAGCTTTCCTCTTTCCTTGGTTTACCTATTCTGATTTCAATGTATTCAATTCTTTTGGCGTTTATTAGCTGTTAGAATTTAAATATTAAGTGTAAATACAGTACTATGACTTGAGAATACTTCCATTAGTGTCCTCTTCAACCATCCAAAAGGTCTGCTGGCCAGCTTTCTCTCAGACACTTCGTTCTTTAATAACATTCGTGACGTAAGGCACTTTCAGATCATCTTGCTAGTGAAAATTTTGGGTTGCTACTTTTGGATTGTAATTATTTCTTTTGCAGGCACATCCCACATATATATAGTAATTTGTTCTCTAGTAATAAATGTGATTTTCTTCCAATTAATCAGTCTTTTGTTTTTAAGTCCAGCTGTTTTCACTTTTTCATTGTGTGTTCTTTCCAGTTTAGGTCACGGTCTAAATGAAAGCCGAAGTACTTGGCTGTGCTATATCTAGCCATTCTCAACGTAAAAGTAGTGATTTGCATTCATTTATTTTGATTTTCCATTTCTCTAGCCAGACTTTTAGTTCAACCAGATGGTTTTGTAATTTAGTGACGGCGGTTTACGAGCCTTGGTCTCTGGCAAGGATCACTGTGTTGTCTGTTCCGATTGTAGTGTCAACACTAGTTGGTAAATCATACAAAAGTATCACTTGAAGTAATTTAGAGGCAAATGACGTTTGATTTTGAATAAGCCTTCGTAGCAAACCTTGTCAAAGGTTTGGCTAACATCTAGGAAGACTGCTTTGCAATATTGCTTATTTTCGAATGTTTCATTAATAACGTAGATAATGGAGTAAGTTTGTAGCACAGTCGAATGGCCACTTTTAAATCCAAATTGATGAAGGGACATCCAGTCGTCTGGTGTTAGATGTTGATTTAGTCTTTGGAGTAATAGCTGCTCTAATATTGATCATGATGATATATTTGAATCCTTTCCTGGTTTTATTATTAAGATGACCTCAGCTGTGTTTAATTGTTTGGGCCAGTATTTGTACCTTAATATTACCGCTGCTTTCCTAGAGTTCTTTTATCATTTTTGATGTTAGTTTATCAACGGCTGGCGTTTTTTCAGGATTTAAAAGATTTATTTGTTCTTTCTCTCTTTAGCTTCCTTTCAGGTTAGTATTCTCAGGTATGGTAACGATTTCTAGATCAGGCTGATTATCTCGGGATATAAATACATCGCTAAGTTGTTTAACTCTGCTTTTTCAAACATCACTGCATATTCATAGTCTTACACTAAATCCATTTTCATTTCGTATTGGTGGTACAGACGTATTCTTGAAACGAATAATCTTTTAATTCTTTAAGTTTGTTACTGGCTCCATTATATTCTACGTGTAAGCTTATCGCTTATTTGCCATTTTGCCCTAGTGGTTCAATCTGTGATGCGGCACTTTGGACTGCTTGTTTAAGAATATTGGATCATTGAGCGTTTTATCAATCTGCCCAATCATTTTCCCTTGTGGAGTGCTTTTCCTCATGGTTTTTCAATTCATAACTTACAACAAACAACAAATTAAAAATAATTATTTATTCCAAATGATAAATTTATCAACAGTACAACACAGTACAGGTGTCTATCAAACCTAATTTCAAGTATTTTCTAAGTATAATACAAAATAGATGCAGGTAATGAGATTTGCTACAATGCAACAAAATTAACCCACAATCAGCCAATACTGCAGAAACAATATATAACTTATAAATGTCTATTCAAATCTAATGATATATAGATAAAACAAATTCTTCCACACAATTACAACTGGAAATTTTCCTCAATTTTTAGATAATAACAAACAGCCAAAATATATACAATAAATAAATGAAAATTAGCAGATTATTGGTGTAGAAGAGACTAATAATCTGGCTTTTGTTTCTTCACTGCACTTAATAACCTGGTGCATTAATACTAATAAGCATATAAATCTTTTAAAGTAGGAAATGAAAAGTTCACATTAAGATGGCAGTAACCTTAACAAATTCAGCAGCATGCAATAAAAGAATGAAAGAGAATGTTTATATTCCAAACAAGTAAACATGGCGGAAATGGTAAACAATTACTGTAATATACGTATTGCGTTACTGTTAATTTCAGGGGCAAACTTAATGTGATTTCTAGAATGTGAAGTTTCCTATCGGTACTTCACCCATCATACATTATGAAGCATACTTAATTCATTATAATTTTATTATTTAAAACCCTTTAAATCAAAGAAGCCGTTTAGCATTCATCAGCATGCTTCATACTGAATGTATGCATACAACATCTACAACACCTTTCTATAATCAAACTAGATAGTTTATCCTCGAATGAATCATAAAACAATGCCTACATCAAATAAAAATATAATTATTCGTGTTTGCGTTGCTTACTCAAACAAATAATAGCAAAACATAAAAAGTCCAGAAAGGAATGCGTTTTCCACGCAAAAGGAATGGATGTTGGAGTGTAGAAGGATTGAAGACTTCTGCACGCTAAGGAAACTCATTCACTCATCATAATGTGGAATCAGACAATCTACTGCGCAAGTTGGTTTTTGTAAACAATAAAAGTATTAACTAGAAAAATATTGATTGCAATTCTAATTTACTAAGAAGTTGTACTGGAACATCAACGTGAGGTACCATATATCAATCAATGACAAAGTCTACTGAAATGCACCACGTCAACATTTAATGCCAAAATAACAATAACGAAATATGAAATAATACATAGAAAAGTCTTATATTTATAAAAGTATCACAATTCATTTGAAAACAGCAATCACTCATATTATCACATTTCCGTGTAACATTTAACTAATTCACGCATACATAAAACTACACGCATGAGTGCATGCTCTCTCACACACACATGCGCACACACACATCAAGGATCAGTCGAATTACCAGGAGAGCAGGATGGAGCGGGACCAGGAGCCAGAAGTCCTCTTTAAGGAGCAAAGGTAAAAGAGTGTGGACATATTCCCTGCCTTTTACAACTAAATCTTAATGGATTTCCAAAAGGATACGTTGCAATGGTTTATTCATTTTAGGAATAATCAGTCTTCTATACAGCACACCAACTTTTACAGTACCACCGAAAATAGTACATGATTTACAATGTTTCATACAGCAACAATATTTTATTTACACAACAGACATTTTGATATTGAATCTGGCTAAATGTTAGCCAATAATCATTCTATTAGCAAGCAGAACTTACTATCATGTACAATTGAAATTCGCTTAATGAAATATGGAAAATACCGGGAAAAAGGATATATTAAGTACTCGTGCTAAGTCATTTTCAAAATTTGTAGTTTTCAACATACATAAATCAGTATACAAGAATTTTAGATGACCAAACTGCCAATGCATATTAAATTGTGTAGAACAGCCATAAGAGAAATCTATAAAAATTACATCCTAGGTATATTACATGATCTGCTTAAAATAAACTGGAAATGTTCTAGGTAATTATAAGTAACCCATAGCAAGACTTACCGCAAAACTAAATCTAAAATTGTAAATCTTAGTTTATTAAAATAAATATAATTTACGATATTGTCTACAATGTAAATGCAAATAGTTGTGCAATAAAACACTACAGCATTATAAATTTAATAAATGAATATTTAAATCCAAAATATTCAAAGGATGAATCAAGAGCTCGCATGGATTTTGAGCCACTTCAACAACACACTCGTACTCAATCAAATGTAGTTTAGAAATTGCACAATTTTTAGAAATAAATTACAAAAATTGAGTAGGTTGAATTAACTAATTAATTAATTATAAAAATAATTAAGCAAATTATTGTGGGGTGAAAAGTGATATGCCGAATCAATGGTTGAATCCTCGTCAACTTTCTCAACCTATGACTAAAGCTAGATTATACATTTGAATTTTGAAGATCGGTACTTTATATCAGCTAACCAAAAACTTTAGGAACTGCTTGGAACTTTTTGGCAACCTGTCGGCTCACCAGATTTAACGCCTTCAGATTTCCACTCGTTACGGTCCATTACTCACCTCATGCATGGCAGGCAGTTTGAAAGTCTGAGTTTTGTTTACCTCAAAACCCAAGAAGTTCCGATTATGGTTTGCAGTTTTTTAGGTAAATCCACACGAGCTTTCGGCTCATCTTCCGTAAACGGCAACACTTCCAAAGATATTCAAAACGATTTTTTCATGATTTAGTGTTACTTAAAATATTACACAGGCAGCAGTCATACAAATTAAATTTGATGTGATCTCTTAACATTGAACATGACTATCACAGAAAAAACAGGTAATAATAAACTGCTGTTGATCCATACAAATTCTGCAAGTAGTAATAATTCATTTAGCTGATCCAACAATTTCCAGAAACAATATTACAGCTGAAATATATCCTTTTGGAAATATTATAAAAACACTATGGTATAAGAATGTTTTTTTTATTTATTTTTAATTCAATTCTTTAATCGTGCTTATGCAACTATGTAAAACACTTGGGAAAAAAAGAAAGACACAGAAACGTCTAAAATTAGAAAACTAGTTTTTTGTATTCCTTACAAAAAATATGATAGGTTTATCTTGAGAAAATATAAGATAACAGTAAATGTAAAGTTCGATTAAAAAAACAAATTAAAATTTTTAAACAAAACAACATTCAAAACATACAAAGATAATTTGAATACACTTTGCAACCACCCCTCTCATAAAGATTATTAATTTAAACCACGCATGTACCATTTTTATACCATATGTTGCAAAGAAATAATTACATACATTAATCTTAAACTTAAACAATTTTACCCACCCTCCTACAATGCAGCAGATGACATACTGGAAAGGGCCGGCACCTCCCACCCCATAACTTGGCTGATTTCTCTATTTACCTTAAAGAAAGTAGAAAATAATAAATTGATGATATTTCAACACCAACCTTTCAGCTACTAACAGTTTAAATCCCATAAAGAGCCGTTAATCTTTCACTAAGAAGTGGAGGAAATTGATCGCTGAAACGCTTCCAGTTGTCTTCACCCACTTGAGTCTTGAAACTGTGCAAAATCTGCAAATTGATTAATTTTCCATTGATCCATCTCCAGCAGAATCAGAAATTCGAGGCCTACCTTCATAAATATATCTCTGAGGTCTGCTTTCGGTGTGATCCATGATGCCACAGCATCACAAAAGAAAATAAAATCGGGAACCACACCGGCTGGATTAACCGTAATCATGTGACACATGCCCCTGAAAGCACTGTCCTTCTCTTCATTGTCCCGAATGTTGCGCAGGGAGGTACACCTGCAAATGTTTCTGTCAGTTCCATAAAAAACTTCATACGTTTTGTGGCAAGGCAATCATTTTTGTTACTGTAGGTTTTTTTCATAAATCGTTACCTTTTGTTCGGCAAAACTCACTTTCACCGTACCTCAAAATATTCATTATGCTGTGCTCTGCTACAAATCGGTTAGGTTATTTTTGGGAAAAACAATCAATATCAAAATAACTGATAAGCAATAATAAGTTGAAATTAACGTTACGCTAATAAACACAGAAATCAACACTTTCGTAAAAGATTATACTAAAGTGGATTTTCTGGATCTTAAAATGAACAGAATAATTTTATATACTTTGAATTTTAACTGAAGTTGTATGCATGGCAGAATGTCTATATATGCTTTTAGATAAACTGATGTAATATTACACTGAGCTCATCTGAATTGGTCATTTAAAAAAAAGTTCCTTTCATTTGCCAACATATATTTCGTTGTTAGTACACCGTTTTTAAAAGATGGTCCAAAAAAAGAAATACCTAAAGAATAATAACAGAATAACATTTGCACAAGACTTCAGAATAGAAGAAAATGAAAATCAATTATGGTCAAATTGAAAACGAAGATAACAAAACTAAACTCGAAGTAGGACGGAACTAAAGAAAAATTGAAATATGAAGATTTAGAGATACAGCAAAAATGATGGACAAGTTTTATGGTAAAAGAAATGTTCTTTTTTCTGATTGTTAGTAAATTTAATAGAAAATTTAAAAAAAAAGAAGATAAAGAGGCACTTAAATATTATAAATTTATGAAAGGCATTGACAAAAAATAGCCTTATTCAATTAAATTATGGATCAATATAGTAATTTTATGTTATTCACCAAAAGAATATATTAAAAATGTGATCTAAACCACAACACTAAATTAAGACAATACTTCTGCTTCTACAGTGATCACAAAGGTAATTCTGACTTCAGTTTTTATATAATTAATATCTACAACGAGTTTGTAACTGATCAAAAGGTAATGTTTCAGTGTGAATGGACACGGATTTGGTCCTGGGTTCCTAATTCTCAGTTACTAAAAATAAATACCTGCATTCAATTCAAGCAAGGGGTTATAATGTAGTTGTGTAAGGTGTGATGTGGTGTTTGCCATATTCAGAAATGGTGCACAACGACCGGATAGTGACAGCAAACATATGGGAGTCTCGACCCTCCGGTTCGCCCCCAATTTAAATTGATGTATTTCATTATCATTATTTAATTATATTTTATATACATGACACACTGTGTGCATCATGAGTTCCTTACATATTTTTTTCCAGAACCTAATACTGCACATATTGTCACTGGTCAAACTAAACACCAGTTTTCACCTCTGCACCCTTCCATTCTTTTTGTTTTTTTATTGTGACAAAAAATGTATAAATAAATAAATGCATTTGGTATTATAAGAAACCTTAAGCATTACTAAATCTTTCAGGAAAGCTCAGCATCTTTCAAAAGATCTTTTTATATATTTACTCCAATGTACTCGTGACGTAAGATCAATCTACCATGTACAAACTTTGTTTCATTTATTAATGAACAAGTAAAATGAGCCTTATAGTATTTCCCAGATAAGAATCCGAATCTGAATGGTATTTACCACAACATTACATCCTATTCAATAGTATCTTGAAACATGACCTACAACTAAAGAATTAAATGCTAAATTAGTTAGTCAAAGCAAAATAGAAATTGAAAAAGCAAATTCTTTTTTTAAAATCCCAGCAAGTCACCAATTTTATATTCAGAAGTTATTTTAAAATTCATTATTTCATTAATTGCAACCTACAAAATCAAAATTTTCACACTGAAATAAGAATCTCACAAGGGAAATACCATAAAAAATTTTAAAGCTCCATATTACCTGACCTGACCAAGTAATGGCATTTATAAATGACAGTGAGAAAACATTAATGTCTTAATGAAAATCAAATGAAACTAGCCAATAACCGAATGAAAAACTTAATTATAAAAAAGATTAAAGAATAAAGAGGGTTACACACCACTGGCGAACAAACTGATGTAACATGGGCGCGACATCGTGGGGGCAGACATAACCTAGGCGACCAATTGTTATGGCTACAGTGAACCACCGAGAACATAAAAAAAACAGAAAAACCAAACTCAATTACAAACAAATTATGACAATAGTTTTAAATAATTACAATTGCAGAAAATATTAAAAATATATCATATCACTAATAATCAAATAAATAATTAAATGTACTTGCAAAATATCACAACCTCGTTGACAACAACGGAACTATGAACTTGATCAAAATGTGATATCCAAAGAAATTTTATTTTGCAAACTTATACAAACGAATTGTCGTTCCGTTTTTATCAACAACCACAATTGTCAAGATGGGTACTGTAATAAAAAACACAAGCTGGAATAAAATTCTTCAAACAAATGCTGCAAAACAAAAGTAATTACTGACAATACATTGTAGTACACAGCTTGACAAATCATACCAAATATTTGTTATGCAGTAACTTTGACAGAGGAAATAAATTTCATAATATAAACAAAGGATTAAATGCACCATCAGTTGCAAAAAAAAACTTAAATAAAATTGCTCAAATACACACAAAGTACTCTAATTTTTACACATGGAGTACAAATACACCCAATTTTCCACAAACCAGCTTTGTACATCCTCCAACAAAGTTATTGACACTCAAATTTATAGCAATGTAAAACTTTATAATTACTGACATATTTATTTGCATGAGTAGTGGATATCTATCAATAAATGACAAACTTACTAACGTGCAGCATGTAACAAATACAACAAACATCTGAAATAATTCAACATTAACACATTCCACAAGAAAATCAAAACATGTTGTATTATTAAAAACGAACATGATTTTCTTGAGGCACACTCATCCATGGATACTCTACCTGCTGTATGTTTAAAATAATGCTTACTACGATATGCTATATAAGTGCAAGGTCATGTAAACAATAAATTAAACCACCAACCTGTGTTTTCTAACAAAGTTTTAGGTGTGTTGGGTCTGTTTATTATGTCAACCAGCTGAGTTAACACAAGGGGTATGTATGGCCGGGTGTCACTACCTGCAAATACACAATAATTTTTCACATAGTGAACGAAAGTAAACACTGCACTTGCCTAATTTAATGCTAATTTCTCCGATAGCCCAGGTGGCGTTGTTACAAACAGAGATATATTCTGGATTCAGGTTCTGGCCCAAAATTGGCAAAAAATCAGGAATACATGGTCGAACATGTTGGAAACACGCTTTGGTAAGGTCTCCCAAAAGTGCAAACGAAGACTGCCGAACTTCTGGCATGGGATCCTGCATACAATGGTGCAATAACTCCATTATGTTGCTGTTCACTACCAGCTTTTCTATGTGACCATTCAACCCCTCTGCCAACCCAGACAGCAAATCCAAAGCTACTATCATAAAGTCTTTATCAGGAGCTTCAAACTGATCAGGATTTTGTGTATTTGCCTAGATAATTACAAAATGAGTGAAAAACAGAGCAGTGCGTTGAATTCACCATCATTACCATGTGCTGATATAGAGTTTGCTGTATCAAAGACACGCATCTGCGATAAACGGGTTCGCAATATGGCAAAAATCCTGACTGTAAAGCTGTAGCAACACTAGAAAGGCACTGAAATAAAAAAGTTAATAAACGTATAAATAAAATATACGAATATTTGACAAACCTCTAATAAAGGAAATAGATCTTTATCTTCATCTTTCAGAATATTCCATTTGTGAATTAGAGGAGGCATTAGCAGATTAATATATTCAGGCTTATTCAAATGGTGACCAACAGAATCTGCCAAAGTTCCAATGGCGTCATATAAGATGAGTAAATTCTTGTGCTGATACTTCGAAAAGGCAAAAACGAGGGTTTCCAAAATGAAACCTAAGTATGGCACAAGTTCAGTACATGCCTCTTCTTCGAGCGTAGCAAACGCCGAACATGCAGCTTCTTGGACTCGTTTGTTACCGTCAAGAATTCGTTTTAATAATTCAGTCATAAGTGGCTTTAAATAAGCTTCATGGGGTTGAGAAACGACCCAGTGGGAGTAACGACTTAAAGTCCAGCACGTAATTGCACGTACGAGGGCTTTCTTATCGTTGAGGCAATTAATTAAGTACGGAATTAGCTCAGGAAGGTGATTCAACATTCCGGTCATGCAGCCTTCTGCGATTGCGCCTACAAATTTATTTGATTAAAACTGCACAGTATAGCCAATAATCAGCTACCCAAAGCTAAAATTCCAGACTCCTTAATATCCCAATCTTGATGAAACAGCGTCTCCTTAAGTATAGGTACAAGAATAGGCAAAAGCTCCTCTCTGAACACATTGGCTAAGACGTCCAATGCAGCAGCACTGCATTTACGCAAATTCCAATCAGATAAAGTGCTGTCGTCATCAGCATCATCATAGTCTTCATCATCTTCATCCGTTTGTTCTGTTCCGTTTTCGGTGGAATTAGGAACATTTGTATTAGCAGGCGTAGCTTTCATGGTATGAGTTTTAGATTTATGAAACCGGGGCTTAATATCTTCTTCTTTATCTGGAACAGCTTCATCTTCTTCCACATCACCCTAATATAAAAAATAAAGCTAACATTATCTAAACAAATTCCTATATAAGGATTAAATAAAGTAGGAATTCAGAACTAAAATTCTCTTATTCTTTCACTATTCATGCTTAATAGTACTTAATCCAACAGGTGCATAGGTAGAGTAAGGCTAACTGCATAGTCCACAAATAAATCTTCTTGGGATTTGTTCGCCCATTCTTCTAGAGCAATTTGTATGAACTGTTCGACTTCATCTTTCTAAACCATGTCCAGTAATGTTCAATCAAGTAAATTTAAAAAATTTAACTGATAATTCCTTTTCCCAAAGTCTACAACAGCTTTGTAGCTGCGTGAAGGTACATCGTTTCAGTCAAACTTGTGCAAACTTTATATTTAATTAATAGTTGATTAACTAGAAAAGCAAAATCAGTGAAACTTTAACATATTTAAAATCTCCTATCAGTTGAAGGCTGATTTTATAAATTTGAAGAATGTCCCATGGAAGTTCAGTCGGATTCCAGCTTCTAGATCTCTCAATTTTTTTCCAAGTCAATTTTTCTTAATCCTCTACTTTCCTCCTCTAAGATATCCTATACTCCTTGATCCATTTCATCCATTGCTCCACATCACAACAGAAGTAGATTTGTTAATGTTAACCAGCATACAACTAAGTGCTGCTTAATTTCGCTAACAGAAGTTTTCAGGGATTATACATCCATGCTTAGCAGCATTTGAATAAAACGTGCTGACAGCTGTTACTTAGCTAGATGTCTGTGCAAATTGAAGTCGAACAAGCTTTTCTTCTATGAAATGACATAATGAATGAGAATTGATGAATTGCGCTGAAAGTTCTCCCAAAACCAGAAAATAAAAAACATACAATACCAAGGCAAAAAATGATGGATAATTTAGAACTGGATAGAACCTGAGTAATCCTAAAATAAAAAGTAACTACGTAATGAAAGCTTAAAATATAAGATTGGCCAAAAAGTTCTAACTCACTTCAAGTTTGTCTCGTGTGCATTCAAGATGGCGTTGGACTTCAAGTCTCGGTATGCTTTTGCTGGAAGCGACAACTTTCAACTAGAGACGGCATGCAAGAAATTTGTGATGCCGAAGGCGAGCGAACTGTGAGCCGATCAAAAGTTTGAAGATGGACAGCCGTTTCAAATCTGGCGGTCTGTCTTGAAGATCAACCTCGTTTTGGTCGGTCGCCAAAGTTGAACAGTAACGATTTGTTGGCAGCTTTGGAGAATAGGTCTTCGTTGAGCAGTCGTGACCTGACACCACTCCTCAGGGTTTCATCTCGTCAAACTGCGCTGAATCACCAGCGCCAGCTGGACTCTGCGCACAAGAAGTCTCGGCAAAACTCCCACTAGCTCACTGAAGCGCAAACCAGTAAACGAATTGCTCAGCAATTCGTTGAATGACCGATTCTGGAAGCGCATCGTGACTTTGGATGAAAAGTCGGTCTATCTGGTCAATCACAATCGTTAGAAGCGTTAAATTTCATTTGAATTTTTCGCGAGTCGGAACTTTTTGCCCAACCTTTCAACACCATGCAAAGAATAGATGATTTCTAGGGGGAAAAACAATGAAAAATATATCAATTCAATACAAACATATTGATGATAAAGAGTATAGACCATTACTAGGTAAAATAATAATAAAACACTACCACAAATAATGTTTAGTAAGATGGGAACAAAAAGCAGTACTAAAAATTTTAATTGTGATCCTAAATGCAGGACCAAAGAACGATCTAGAGATGGTCATATAATCTCAAATAAAACGCTATAAGCGTAAAGAATAATAATTCTTAGTCTTAAAGAAAAGAACCGGATTGATATACATCCAACTATTCTCAATCATGTTTCTTCTTCATTTTACCTTTAGGGCGTTGGGTATTGAGAGTTCAGCCAGTTCTTCCATTTCTGTCTGTTTTGAGCCATGTTTCATAGTTCTTCTTTCGTTTTTCCATTTTCTTCCGCGAGTTCTTCTATTTTCTTTTCTTTGGTCCTCTTTTTACTGCTTTTTGTTTCTATACATTGTTTTGTTTTCCTTTCTTTATTCATTCGCGTATATGTCCAAGCCAGTTCAAGCTTCTTTTTCAGTTTATTTTCAATTTTTTCCTGTTTGATTTCCTTCTAAATTCTCTCTATTCTCTATTTATCAAATTTTATTATACCTAAAAAATTTTCTTAGAATTTCTTCTCATAATTTTGTTGGGTGGGTAGTGCTTCTAAATTGTATAATAGTGTTGGTGTGACCAGAGTATTATAAACTATTTCATTTCCCTTTTTCCTAAAATCGTTTTGTTTATTGTATAGTAGATTTTGGTTGCTTTATTTATTTTATGTGAAATTTCTGTTTCCAGTTTTCCATCATTTGTTATAATAGAACTTAGATACTCTATTGTCGAAACTTCTTCGAGTGTGTCCATTACAATTTATTTTTGTTTGCTGTTTCTTCATTTTCTTTCCCAATAACCATTACATTTGTCTTTGTGGTGTTGATTTCCATTCCCATTTTCTTTGCCTCGTTATTCCATATATCAACTTGTTTTTGCGTTTTTGTCCTTATATCCAATATTAATACGATATCGTCTGCGTAGAGTAAGGCTTCTATTTTGACTGGCTTCATATTGAGGTGTTCTATTTGTGCCTTTACTTCCTTATAAATTATAGATTTAAAATAGCAATGGGCTCAGAGAGTCGCCCTGTTTTACTCCCTTTGTTATTTTGTGTTCTTCCGATTTTTGTCCCATTATTTCTATTATACATCTTACATTGTTGTAGACACTTTTAATAACCTCTATTAGTTTGTTGTCAATTCCTCTTTTCTTTTAAACGTTTCCATTTTATGTTCTGGTTTACCATGTCAAATGCTGCCTTTAGATCGATAAAAGTTATATATAAGTTTATTCCTGTTTCGAATGTTAGATCTATTAATGAGTGTGATCCATGGTTTGTTTTCCTTCCCAAAATGCTCCCTGCTATCTTCTAATTGATTTAATATTTTGTTTATTAACATCTTCTCTATAATTCTTGTGTAGACTTTGAGTACTATAGGAGACAATATTATAACTATAATTGTTGCAGTCAAATTGTTCTCCTTTTGTATAAATAGGTAGTATTGCATTCATTTCCCATTCTTTGGGTACCTTATTTGTTCTCCAAGCTTCGTTTATAATGTTGTATATCCATGTTAAAGCATAGTCCCGCTATATTTTATCATTTCTGGTGCGACTCATCTTCCTCTATCCGTGGTGTTTTTTTTCTCAGAACTGCTAGCATAGTTTGTGTCCAGTTTTTCTTCTTTGGTATAGCCCCTCTTAGGAGTTTAATTCTTCATCATCTGTAGATCTCTTTCTTTTCTTGTTTTCTTCATTTTCTTTTAATGCCAATGTTTCGTTTACTTCTGTGCTTTGTCCCTCTATTTGTTCTATTCCCCATTTTTCTCCGTTTAATAATATTTTATCTCTTATTTTTGCCTTTAATCCCTTTTTCCTTGCTTCTATCATATGCGGAACTAATTTTTTCTTTATCTCTCTTGTCTTCTTATCCACATCATCACTCACTTCTAGTTTAGTTCCTCTCAATTTTTTTAGTTTCGTAGTATTTCCAGTTTTTTCATCTTTGTTATAATTCCAACCTTTATTGGTCTGTTCTCGTTTACCCTGCGGTTTCCTTTGTATCCCCATTCTTCTCACTATTTCATTTATAAATTGAGTTTTCGTTGTTATTTTCTGAGATACCGAAAATTATTGTTTCTTTTCCTTAATTGGGGGGTTCTAATTTTTCTATTCTTTTTTTATTCTGTTCGGTGGTTTATGATATTCTCTAGTTCCCTTATTTTTCCTGTTTGTTAATTCATGTTCCTGTACGTCTCGTCGATTTTTTCTTCCATTTGCAACAATTGTCTCATGTCTTTTAAAGTTACTTCTCCCATGTTTAGTATAATCGAGTTCTGGCTTGTCCTTTAAATTCTAAAATGTATACAAAATATATGTATTTATATTGATATTATTTTTATCTTATCATATTGCCCAAAAAGCCACAAGCTGGTCGACTCATCAGACCTTGGCTTTTATCTGTGTTTCTAAATTTTGCAAAACTTATTATATTAGGTATTTAACTTTAAACTTAACTAGCCATACTTTATTTGATTGTTTCCTTTATAATTATTATCCCCAGTGAATCCTACACTTTTCATTTAGGTCTTACACTGCACTATACTTTTGAAAATCTTTTGGGTTTCGTTTTATTTCAGATTTTTAACAGAGCCACTTTAATAAAACAGCCTCCACAGAGCACTTGAAATAGAAATTCTCAATCATATTTCAAAAACCAAAATTCTGTATTTAAAAACAATAGAATAATTACATAACTTCGTCAACGCCAAACTTTGCATTTGTATAGTACAAGGATAGTCCAATGAGTAACTTTGTGTGCTACTATAAACAATTGCGAGTTTTCTATAGAACTTGTAGTTTTCAACTTGTCTTAATAAAAGTGAATTTATGTTCGTTACGCTCTGTATTACCACTTTGTTTGAATTGACCAGAAAAATTTTGAATTTCAGGAACGTGGTAATCTGAGCAAGCTAGATCAGGTTAATTGCATAGATCTGGAAGAATTTAAAAGCTTAGTTTAGTCTTAAATATATGAATGCATTGTGGCAGTAGAAGATAATGATCATCCCACTGTATTTTCTTGTAATTAGTGACTTCGGTCTCCCGAAAAATATTGTATAGTATTACCAGTAGTGGTTTTCCCTTTTTCAAGATAATCGATCGGAAGAACTCCTGATGCCATCACCTTTCCAGCAGGAGATACTTTTTTAGGCTGGTTTAGATCACTGTTTTGTTTCTGGTTGTTCATCCATGTTTACAATTGATGGATTCTTCTTGAACACTTGCCAACAATTGATTGATGTTTATATACAAATTGGTTTTGCTTTGGAGTGAATAAAAGCAGCACCTCTTTTGCAGTTTTCTTTTACATGATTATGCAAAATAAAGTACACTTGCTAAATAGAGATTTCTGTAACCTCTGTTAATATGCTAATTTTCAATCTGTCGACCCAAAACCTTACTAAGGACTTTGTTAATAATTTCTGGCATAACAGCTGTTTTCAGACCTTCAAAGCTTGTTCTATCACAGTTGAATTCATTTACCCAAAGTTCAATGATTTCATCAGAAGGGCACAAGTCACCTAGTGTAGGTAAAATCTTTTTATAAATTTCTTTTTGTTTTTCTTTCCAAACAACACACTCAAACGGTTATATTTAAGCAACTATCAGAATTACTTTGAACAATAAGAATATTAATTTATAAGAGACAGAATGTACAATTGTTGCAAGTTATTATCAAACCATCAAACAAACCTAAAAGCGTAAATACTACATGCAAGTGAATAAAAAATAAAATTACCTTTAAAAGAATAATATCAATCTCTGAATACTTCATTCCACGCACTAAGACAGGAATAAGTCGATTTAAATATGGCCCAAGAACTTCTCTGCAAATTGGCTGCTCGGCAAGCGATAACCAAAATTCGCACGCTTCCAAAGCCACGCCTTCATCAGCATCTTGGGTGCGCACAAGCATGTACTCGATGATATTGTGCATTTGCGGCATCAATCTATCCATGCGAACTTCCAGCAACATGACGAGCGCTCTGCAGACATTTTTGCGAACTTCGGGATCTTCATCAGTAGCTACTAGGAATAAATTCTGCAACAAATTCGAGAAATGATTTGTCATTCAAATAAAATTGACATACGTACACTTAAAAAAGAGTCTATATGATACATTAGTGCTTGCGATCTCTGTATAATAAACTGGTTAACACAGCCAATTGCATACGAACGAATTTTCGAGCTGGAGTGGCTAAAAAACTGAAGGAACTTGGGAACAAGAATATCCAGTGGTCTGTTAGTGGTGTCCGCATCTAAAGCTTCGGCTGAATCTTCGCAGATTTTCTGTAGAGCTCCAAACGCGCCTTCACACACGTTATAGTCTTGAGAGTCTAGCATTCCGCACAAAGCGGGAAGTAACTCGGGCCATGTTGTAAGTTCACCTTTGCTTGCTATGGTAGTGATCAGGATACCTACGGTCGCTCTTATAAGTGGAGACGGGTCACCGACTGCTTGCAGACACTCCTGTTTTATGAAATTTGATACACTTGGAACCAAATTGTTGTAATGAGTCTTTATGTTATTCTTTAGGATTAACCCACTAAGTGAGCGCGTAGGTTCATCTTCTGACACAAGTTTGGTCAGAACGAACATTAGGTAATTGTTGAAATCTGGATACTTGTTCAATTGCTCCAATTTCTACAACACTGTTGAGGAAAATTTGATCTAATTTTAGATTTATAAAATCTAGTACTACATACTTATTTAGAAAGATCACAAAAGCTCAAACTGATATCTCTGAAATGTAAAAAAGAATAGATGGACAGATAGACAATAGGACGAAAAGACGTTCAGATATGGAGAGGGGATCATTCAATAACAGACCTTCAATTCATTAATGAAGAACAGCACACATTTTTCTTTACTAATAATCATTTATATTTAAATGTGTTACAATGTCGCTTCTCGATATACTTTCACTGTTGATTTTTAAAAAATGTTTGATAACTGATCATTAATTTTATCGTTCTGTAAGAACAAAACAAAAAATTTTAAAAATGTTTAAGTGTGTGGTGCAATTGATTTATACAGGAAAGTAGATAGTGCATAGATTATAGTCAATAAAAAAACCAATCATTATAAAGATACATACGTCATATTGAATAGATAGATTTTTATGACTAGCCTTATTCACAGACTTTTTAATTAAATAATCTCATTGTCGATAACAGAAAGGTAATCGGTTTCTGGTGAAAATAACTTTTATTTCGCTATCAACAAAAAAAATAAATACCGGCTATGAATATAAAAAAACAAACAAAATATGGCAAAAACAGCAACAAATGAGAGGACCGCTCTCCTTGTATTTTGTTATTTTGCTAATATATCCTTTTACTTCCATAACTTCTGCATTTATTCATCTTCTTTGATGTCTCCATGAATTATTTCAGTTTTTCTTCCCACCCTCATATCCAGTTTTGCTTTCTAGAATTAATAGGTGTACAACTTTGCTTCCGCCGTTTTCCAATAGATGGCTTTAGGCGGTAAATGGTGGTGGTAATAAACAGATGTAGACGTCGTACAATAAGCTTGAACATTTGTAAACATTAGCTCCATCGAAACATTAGTCGATTTGTGTCCGTATCGTAGTTATTCTCGATTAAATATGTCAATTTATAAGCCAAATGTTCGTCATTTGCGGGAAGTTCTAATGTTCTGCTTCAATATGAACAAATCTGCGGCTGAGGCCGCTATTAGTAAAAGAACTTTAGCAGTAATTATTTTTTTAAAATTAATATTCGATCTAGTCAGCATAGAGGACGGGAGAGGGCGACAGTAACAGCTAAGTAGACGCCATTCCGCTCTCGCGTCCGCTACGCTAACTTGATCGAATATTAATTTTAAAAAAATAATTACTGCACAGATTGACATCGGGTATGGACCAACGCGTTCCTTTTTTCACTAACTACATTTAATATTATGGTTATACGGTTGTACAAAGCGTGATTGCCGAGATAAACGAGAATAACCGTGTTTTCCAACTTATTTTCTTATTTTTCAAAAATACGCGACCAAAATCCGCGGTTACTTTTTAGTTCATTCGAAAGTACGTATTTTTTCTTATTTATCATCAACAAAAACCTAATTCAACAATTATTTGATGAAAAAAATATAGAGGTCCTGGACTATACTTGGAAACACTCAATTGGGAAGTCCTACCCTACCCGCCGTATTCTCCAGACATTGCTCCCTCTGACCATCACTTGTTTCGATCAATGGCACACGCCCTGGCTGACCAACACTTACGTTCTTATGATGAAGTCAAAAATTGGATCGATACGTGGATCGCTTCAAAAGATGAGCAATTTTTTCGACGCGGAATTAGTACAATGCCCGAAAGATGGGAGAAAGTAGTGGTCAGCGATGGACAATATTTTGAATCGTAAATGTATAACCCGTTTTTTTCAATGTCCGAAAAAACGGCGAAAGTAGAAAGAGAGTACACATTTCATTAGAGGTATTCTTCTTGAATGTATATGTGCTTCTGCTATCACGGGCAGTTTCTATAATAGTGCTGCTAACTACTCTTTGAGTATGACACGGTATTACTTGTAGACAACTAACTAAAGCTTTTTGTTGGAAAAGAACTTTTCATTGTGGACTGCCTCCTTCATTGTGTCAAACAGAATATGGGAAGTAAAGCACCACAATGTACCTGAGAACCTGCAGAGTGGTAATAGACTGACATGTGCCCGCGCATTCTCATGTTGAAATGAAGAGCTGCACTTCCATTTCTCGTAGCGGTATTGCTGGATACCTCAGCGGAGTAGTTTCAGTGACTCGCAATGGTAATGCTCCCATGAAAGGGTGCTTAATCCACCAGCAGAATCTGTACTTGTTCCCTAAAGACAATCGCCACTTGTTTTGGAATAAGCAATCGTGATCATAGCTTTTTTGGACAAGGGCTTCCATAGACAGGCGTTTTTTTACCTATGTTTCGTATCAAAACCATGTTTCATTTACTGTGACCACATAATCAAAGAACGTTTTTAAATATACACTGTACAGCTGCAGCAACTGTTGTTCCTCCACACATTTCTGCTTCTGCTGAAGTGTGAAAGTATAGGGAACACACTGATAGATCTTTAACATTTTCAAATTCTTATTCGCCTATTTGCGAATTGGATGCATTTGTCAGGTAACTCTCTTTAAACTACAATATCCAGCAAAACAGTTCTGAGACTTGATCCTGACTCCTGCACCTCCTTCATAAATTGCCAACAATCGGCAAGTTCAGTTATACTTTCTTATAAACTACTACTTTGAATGTACTCTGTTATTTCTATTATGAATTTATCCTTATTTTTTAAATTTGTACAAGAGCTTTAGTTTCGTGATTTAGGGAGATTTGATATACTTTGTAATAACCAGAAAGTCGTCAGCATAAGCTTATGTGCCTATACAACTTCTTGACATCTTCAAAAGCTCCTACATATTTTCTTTTTTAGAATTTGTGACCGATGTCAGCATTTCCGCTAATCAAGAAATACGTGAAAATTCCCTCGCGGTATAGATAATAATTTTAGACAAACATTTGAACAGTTTTGATTTTAAAATAAAAATAGCTATCAACATAATTGAACATTCGAGATATTCAAGTGGTGTTTTAGCTCTGGATTAACTCATTATCGCTAATCACTTGTGTTAATTGCGTTACAAACATTTTTGAATCTATAAATATACTTCTTGTAAATAGTGTTTTTATTGCAATTTAAAATCAAGGAAAAGCCAGTCTATAAGTAAGCCCCTCTGTGCCGTTTCCTCTTAATCGCCTTTCTCCTCAACTTCTTTTCCAAAGATCCTTCTTACATAAGTTAAGATGTCTGACAACTTAACAGTCTTCCGTTCCTTCCTTTGAAGTGTCATGCTTAAATGTTTATATACTTCATATTTGTCTAGGAAATGAAAAAACGACTTCGGCTCTTCCTGCAATTCGGGCAGATGAGATCATCGTTAAGTGCTTTTTTAATCTACAAAATCCAAACTGAAGTGTCTTGACCCTTCCAGTCTTTTTGCATTACTCATAACAGCTTAGTATTACTGAAGTCAACTATATTGTTGCCTAAGATACTTGTATCTCCTGACGTCCAGACTACTGCAACTTTCTTCGTCACGACCAACTCTTCTACAGCATATGCACACTCCTAAATGAACAGTCTTAAACATTGGAAGCTAACTTCAACATAACATATTACGTAATCAAATTGATACCAAAGGTAGTCACGTGACAGTAATGGAATTGGTGTTGCAGAGCATCTTAAAGGATCCATCCTGAATTTGCACTTCTAATGTCTGATCAGCACTTAACAAATGTTTTAAAGCAAGGAACCAGTCCTAGTCTGAAGGGTTAATATCTATAGACTAAGAAGGTTCTAAGCCAGCAAAATCACTACTCATTACATATATTTCAAACGACTGTTTGTATTCATATATACATCTGTCACAATCGAGGATCATTGACTTTAAATATTTTTAATTCGTAATTAAGGTTTCATATATCAAGTGTTACGCAATGCATGCGGGATTTTTCCTAGTAGAAATAATGCAAGGTTTATGAAGCATGTTATTGTCGTGATATTTAGTGTTCTTAACTCCTGCACCATGTCAGACAAAAACTGTAGATTGTTCTGTCGTAACTTTCTCTTCCCTTGTACAGATGCCAGTATATGCAACATCTTGTGTTCAACTCTTTCTTGGATGAGGAATTTGTGTCGGTTCCTCTCTGATCACTAACCACAACCGCGGCAGGTTTCTTTTAGAGGTCAACTTTCATCCACCACCAATGTTTGCCTTAACTATCGCGACTCAATAACCTACTCAATCATTTCTGCGTATTGAGCTGTTTTGTGAAAATGCAGCTCCTACGGGAACTTGTTTTAGAAGATTTTGCACTACGGCAATGCATTGTGCATCATCTCAGCCTCCCTAGCGTTCACCCTGCCTTCATAAAATGTCTTCACCCTGCGCCATTCTTGAAAAATACCAAGACCTGTTTAACTCAACATGAATGAGGTGAAAAATTGTTAAACCAACTATGAGATGGGTGTCATATAAACATTTATTGAAAGGTTTTGGCTACACAATATTACATAATAATTCGTCATTATACTTTCTTGTAGCAGGTTTATGATTGAAAGTTGTTTATTTATATTATTTCCCTACCAATCTTCTTATACCACAAACAAAACAATAGCATCTTCAAATAAACCAAAATATAATAGAAAATGAACGATACATTACTGACCCTCTTTTCCTAATTTGGTGAAATTTTTGCAATTTAAAAAACCATATACTATGCATATAGGGTTTGCACATGTAGAGCAGCAATGATTAGCCTACTTACCTTTAGATGTAGAACAATCAATGCACTGTATGTATGTAGGGTAGGAGTTGGTGATGACAATTCTCCCAAATGCTTAGTTTTTTCAGGTTCCCTTAAGAATGCACTTTTTTAAATTGCGAATTAAATCACGACGCTTTGCTTGGGTTTTGCGATTTTCTCATTAAATGATGGTACTGTACTAATGACAGCTGTTGTGTTGAGCAGACCATAAAAATAGCTATAGGTCAATGCTTGCTATTCTGATAAACAATCGAAACTCTATTCAACAGCAATGTCGAAAGGCAATCATTTCAAGTTTTCTTTATTACCTGTAGATACATAGCCACTTTTATTATAATGCAATGTTGACATGACAAACACCGTTGTATGTTTTTTTGGTACATATGACACCAAGCTTAGCTTTCTGAAATCCAAAATATGAACTATGTACCTTAATAAACTCGACTGGAAGCATCAGATAGATGTGGCTTATTGCTGTGGACTGTACCCACAGAAGTCAGTTTATGGTTCTTTAGCAAGTGGGTTTTTGTTTCGAATTGTACCAAAGAACCTATTATATTATTGAGTTGGTATGTTCCAGAAGGTGGTTTCCCTGCTTGACTTCCAATTTTAGTGTGTAGAATGTCTTAGCATTAACTATTGTGTATATTTTAATATTGTATTCGGGGTTTTATAAAAAAGATCAATATCTAATTACCACTCGATTGTCAGTCTTTTTCCTCTGTTCTAGGGTATTCACGTCATGAAAGCTAAGTCAATTGCAAAAAAGTTAAATTGGAACATCATAGATCTGAAAACATTTACTTCAGTGCTATCTATTCGTCATAAATTGTTGAGCTTTTGTCTATTAGACTAATTTAGACCTGCTATATAGTAAAGTCCCATACATTACTTCAATTTGCTCAAAGTTATTTCTTTTTCTACTTGATACAACTCCCTTTGTGAGTATATCATTTAACTTAGCATTACTCATGAAGAGATTCCAGCATTCATATTCTGTTTTGGCACATCTTGCAGTACCCTTTATATTTTCAGACCAGCTACAAACGCTTGCTCTGGAACAGTCTTTTTGGATGTAAAAAACCCTAAGTTCCCTGGGCAATGCGCTGGAAACTAACCCTTCACTGATTACATCATGGTCCAGTGCATTAGTTTTTTTAAATCATCTAAATTTGTCTCCTGCTCAAAATCGGTTTCCTTGCTATGTTGAGAAGAGCGGTCAATCTCCTCTTTACATGCAGAACCATCACTACTATAAGCTTGAAGGCCTTCTTTCTTGTAAGACATGTCATCATATTAATCTGAGAAATTATAAAAACAACAAAATCGTAGATTTCCGTACATTTATCTCCAACCGATGCCGCTGCAACACTAATCTTACTGCTGTAAATCCCTCCCCAGCCCCTACTTCTAGCTAGTAAGAGATTAGATTTCCGAAAACCACAACATCAATCAAAGATATTTATTTTTTAAATGTCTTGGTAAATATTGGAATGCGCTCTTACCATGTGGCACCCAATTTTTGTATAATTTCATTGAATTTGCAAGTTTGTATCAATTAATGATACAGAATATGGAAGGCGCATTAAGAACCGATGTGCGCTTACAAGACAGGTTTGTATAAGATGACCTAATATAATGTTTGAAGCAGTGCGTTTATATTTTTTCATGTGTTATAACAAACATCTTTATTTAATGTCACTAACCTTGAAATGGTAACAATTTACCACAAACATGTTTTGATTATTTTGAGTCACATTTGAGCAAGATGTGCATTTCAACAACTCAAAATATACAACCAGAGTTGAATCGACTGCAGGCAAATAGGGCACACTTGCCCGAACACAAGCGTTACAGGGTTAACTGCAATTTATTTAATTTTCAAAGTTAATTAGAATTATATAGCGGACAGTCATAAAAATCAAAACAAGTCATTCTCGAAAGAACTTGAAAAAACTTGTTTTTCCCCGATAATCAAGTGTTTGCACTATTTTTATCAAAAGATAAAGTAGTGCCAAAATAAAGTGCAAAACCCAATTTCACTGAAACAAAAATAACAACAAATGACTACCATAACACGCTACAAAAAGTGTTTTGAATTCTATGATACTCAAATATTCTCAAACTGGACTTTTTAAATTCTATTTCACGTTCCAGACGTCTCCAGGAATTTGTAGGCTACAAATTCTTGACCAATGTCGTTAACCAAAAACAGTGAACACAAACGTAAAAATATTGTAAAGGGCAGGCCCTTCCTACCTTTGCGGAGTCTAGTGATAGTGGCGGAAGCTTTAAAAGGATACTTGCTGAACAGCCCTCTGAGTTGCCGTGTCGGGCGACTGCGATTCCTTCAGCAGAGTTAAAATCTCTCGCAAACCGTTTTCCTGCGGCGTCCACTCCATTTTCATGGTTGTTTTCGATCGGTAGCCGCACGCCTAGATTCGATCCACTCTGCGAAATTACACGCAAACAACCAACTTATCACATCAACAATTTATTGCGGAACGATCGCACGAGCAGGCCACTTCGACCGTTCAGAACCACAAATGCATGGCAGCAATGGATGCTGGCCAAAGGCGTTAGTGGCTACGTTCAAATTAGTCGTTAACCCACTGCACCTATCCCACAGTGACAACTACAGGCCATACAAAAAAACAACTCTCTTTGAACATTTCTGGTTCAATCGAAACCGTTTGAAATTACTCTAAATATTTTTAGATTTTCACACCGGTTATCAGCCTGGTTCGTAACGCCACTACTCATCAGCAATCGCGGAGCATTTGTGTTCCATTCACACTCGTCGGTTTTGTTCCTCACTAAATATTTAAATCGAGAACTATTTAATAATAAAAGTAACGATCTAAAAACTGAAATAGTTAAGATAACACTAAAGTACGACTAGCTTAAACATCGCATTAAAAATATTTATATTTTTTTGAAAAATTGCCTTAAACAGTGCCATCTGGTCATAGTTTCCGTAATTAAATCCGTTATATTGACCGTTATTCTTGAAATTGGCTATTTTTAAATGGTCTGGTAGTTACAGAGTTATTACAAAAGTATACTAATAAAACTTTTCACATTTTTTTCTTACTATGACCATACATAAGACAATTAACGATTTTTAAAATCTAATATTGTTATACTTAATTATACGAATAAACAAGAATTGTAAAATAAGAATACATCGAGTCATGAAGGTGAAGAAGTCAAAACATTCTATGAAGTCGTTGCAAGTGCAAGAAATGATATAAAATATGACCATGACCTGATAACGGATGATTTAAAGCCATCGTAGGAAAACCGAAAGAATAGGACCAAGTATACGACACAAGAAACCCAAGAGAAACATGCATAATTTTTAGAAAAACAACTATATTCCATGAAAACATATTTCAATAAAAACATGCCACGAAAGTGGGCCTGGATAAGTCCAGACAGCCTGACAAAAAAGAGATAGATTACGTCCTTAGCTATTCAAAATCAACAATAAAAGACGTAACAACCCTAAACACATTGAACATCGGAATAGACCATCGCTTAGTAATAGTGAAAAAAAGGTTAAAAACGGAAAAAAGTAGTCCATAGGCGCATACCGAAAGAAAACAAAGAAAACATAGAAAAAGCAATAGGAAATATAGAACCCGCGAAGGAAAATCTGAATAGTCTCAGTACTTGACTACTGCAACACTATATAGACTTGATAAATATGCATCTGAAGGATATCAAGAAGCTAGAAGAGCAGGAAAAGATATAGAAACGGTGTATGAGACATAAGTAGAAGAAATTATTGAAATGCCTAAAGAAGGAAGATGGAAAACGAGAAATTATGCTAATTAAGAACAACGAAAGAAAAATTAGAGGTGGAAAGCAATAATATTATCAATAGAAAAACTTTACAAAGCACTATATAGTTCTCATACAGCAAACAAAAAAATCCAAAAATAATAAATGTTGGGTCAGAACAAATACTACAGATAACAAGAATAATTTACATATCTCTTACACCATGAAAAATAACAAGATACCGGGAGAAGAAGCAATAATAATACAAATGGTAAAAGCGGCAGAAAAAATTCTACTCCCCGTATTAAAGAATATCCAGAAAAGGGAAAAATTCCAAAAAATACGGAACAGCACCTTAGTAATCATACTCTTCAAGAAATAAGATTCAAATAGAGTAAAAAATGATCGCCCAAACATAAATTACAAAAAGACAGGACAGGTAGCGTTCCAAAAAGGGTTTAGAACTTATGACCATCTATTGATGGTAAAAATATTGTTAGAAAAAGCAAAGGAGTACAACCTGGAGCTATATATAGCCTTTGTTGATTATGAAAAGGCGTTCGATTCTGTAGGACATTAGGCCATAATGAAAGAACTCGATAACGCCCACATAGACTGTCACTACTATATTACTGACGAATATACAGAAGCCAGCGACATCGGTGGTAGAAGTGCATGAAAAAACGCGGCCATTTCCGATAAAAAAAGGTATAAAACAAGGGGATACAATATCTCCGAGTGTTTACACTGGCCTTGGAAGTATTTGAGCAAATAGATTGGACAAAAAAGGAGCGTTTAAACCATCTAAAGTTCGCGGATATTGCCATATTTGCTGACTCGGAAGAATATTATTATAAATAATGTTAACAGGACTGGAATCAGCTTTGAGAACGGTAGGTCTGAAAGTCAAACTGAACAAATCGAAGATAATGTGCCCCGAAGGATCAGAAATAAGAATAAGAGGATCTAGTATAGAAAATGTTGCAACATATACATATCTAGGACAAATTCTGTCAATGGGTAAAAAACAATGAAGGTTGGTCTGAGCGACGTTCGCAAAATTAAAGTATTGAAGAACAAAAAGATCCCCCATCATTTTAGAACAGGGGCAATTGACATGCGTGTCTTCCCTATCATAACCTATAGCGCGAATATGTACAGTCGCAAAGAAATAACAAGACTGCGAAATAAATAGCGATTCGTGGAACAATCGATGTTGGGATTACAGTAAGAGATAAAAAAAGAAACGAATAGACCCTCAAAAAAAAAACCAACAAAAGTGACAGATATGATCAAAAAGCGCCACAGTTAAAATGGGACCCCAAGATAGTACAATGGAGACCTTGGTTGAGGAGAAGAAATGGAGGAAGACTAGTAGCATGATGGGTTGATGACATCAAGAGAATCGCTGGTCTACAGTGGTTTAAAGTAGCATAAAATTGAGATGCAAGGTGGTTCAAATATCACCGGGGTTGATTTGTGCATAAACAAACCACACTATGCAGCAGCTACGCAACCTGTTCAGTTCTGTTTGGGAGTTGCTAGAGTGATGAGTGAGCAGAGGGTATCGCGGAGCGTAAAACAACTCATTGTGATCAAATTCCTCGTTGGAAATAACGTCACGTCCGCTGAAATTCACCACAAACTCCAACAACAGCCTGAGGAAGAATGTCTCTCACTGACTCCTGTTTTTGAGTGGTGTAAGTGCTTCAGAGAGGACAGAGAGCGGTTGGAGAACAAACTGCAAGATCGTCGGCCGCAAACATCCGTCACCGAGCCAAACATTAATCGTGCAGACGCAATTATTTGTGAAGAATTTGGAGCCATCAGTGTTGGTAGTGTAGAAGACATCGTGAAAAACCACCTGCACTATCGCAAGGTGAAGTCACGATGGGTACCACGTACTTTGACGTGTGCGCATGTAAGCTGCTCCTATGGCAGTTTGAAGACGAATGTGATGCATTTTTGAAGTATATAGTGACCATTGATAAAAAATGGGTGCACTACTTCATTACTGAATCTCAGCAGCCATCACGTGAGTGGTAGTATACCAGTTCTCCCAAGGAGCCGTTCGGCAGGAAAAGTAATGGCAACGTCCTTCTGGGACTGGCAGGGAGTTATCCATGTAGACTTTCTGACGGATGATAGAACAGTCAATGCAGCTTATTACTCAGACCTCCTGGCAACAGATGTGAAGGAAAATATCCCATCCAAGCGGAAGTCAGGTGGAAAGAGGGTAGCCTTCCTTCAAGACAATGCACACCCCTATACGGCCAAAACAACACTGGAAACCCTCAGAAAATCGAACCTGCTACATCCGTGATCGCCATATCCTGCAGCGATTTGAGTCCTGACGAACAGACATAAGTAAAAGATCTGTTACACCGGAATCAAGACATATTCCAATACGACAAAGGTTTAAAAGGCAGGACAAATATTGTGCGTCACAAAATTAAATTCAGACATGGACGTGATTGAACCTTGTCCATGAACTTCAACAGTGGTGCTGATTAAGAAAAAGGACAGGTTCGCCGAATTTTGCGTTAACTACCGTCAGTTCAACGATGTCACGAAGAAATGTAGTTACCCACTACCACGCATTGATGGCACATTGGACACTCTTGAATCTAAAGAGCGGATCAGTGAAAATGGATCCTAAAGACAACTTTTTCTATTGGGTCTGGACTGCGGCAATTCACACTGTGATGTTATTTGGAATTTGCAGTGCTCTTTCAGTCTTCTAAGCACTAATGGAGATAGTGCTCAATGGTCTATTCTGAAAAACATGCTTGGTATATCTGGGTGACATAATAGTGACGGGAAGACCGTTTGAAGAGCACCTGAAAAACTTGGATAAGCTATTTCAACGACTTTGAAGAAAAGACATACAAATATGATATTAATATAAAACATAGAAGAAAAGTAATATGAGACTCTTCTACGGCAATTTAAAGATCAATAGAAAGATCCATCATGATCAGCAGATTCTGTTTAAAGATAAAAAATGAAAAAATGCTTGTCTATTTTTCGTATATACTTGATTTCTGGATTATTCTATCTATTCCTGGTACCTTTATTCTATAACATGTTTCGACTTTTTTTTACCCATTTCTCTTCTTCCTTTATCATAATTTTCCTATTTTGATTTTCATTTTTTTCTCCATTTATTATATTATTCTAATTTCTTAGAAATACTCTCTCCATCGACTCATTATTTCTTCTTCCTTTTTTGGTAGGGTTTCCTGTTTTTCTTTACTTTTTCAATGTCGCTTCTTTTTTTCTGTTGTTTTCAAGAACCATAAAATAGTTTTTCATTTTCTTTGTAATATTTTTTCATTTCATTTCCAAATTCCTGCTTCGCTTGTGAATCCATAAAGTTTCTTGGTCCATTTTTAAAATATTTTCTTAAACATTTTAAATTTTTCTTTGTAACCTTTTTTTATTTTATTTACAATTCCCTTCAAAATCCCTTCTTCGTTTTCTTTTTTTTTTAACCTCTGTCCTTGTTTTCTTATAGTTGTTAGTTTTCATTCTTTTGCTCTGTAGATATTTTTCCATTTTCTTTTCAACTACTTCTCTTAACTTAGGAATGCACAACCACGTTTTATTTTTATTGGTATTTCCGGTATGTCCATTTTCAGTCTCTCTTTTAAGACTATCTTTCCTTACTATCGTCTATTTTCAGTTTATAACTTCTGATTTTCCTATAATCATTTTCCCTTTTTATCTGGTTCTTGCCCTTACTTTGTTGTCGTAGCACCTCTAAAACTCCACTCGCCTCGTTACTTTATAATATACAGAAAGATCATCGGCTGTTTTATTTTTTTATTAGTTAAATTATCAATTTTTCATTTGATCTATGCAGTGACCTATAATTGTATAGAATTATAGATTACTGTTCTTTATTTTAATCTTAATATTAAAATAACAATAAATTATAAATCTCATTTTAATTTTAGTGTTTAAGACATCCGCTTTGAAATTCTTCTTAGATGCAAGGAATAATCAAATTACCTGAATTAAGGTTATGTTCTATGTAGGTTAGGTTTGCTTTTTAATTTAATGCATAAAATAAATGGTTGGCAATTTCTTTGCACGTATGCTACTCAGAAATGTTAGATCAGACAAGGTGTGCCGAATTAGAAACTCTCTTAGATATGTGCTATAAGATTTACGAAATGTATAATTGGCTACTGAATGCCTATGTATCGGTGAGTATGTAGAAGGTAAATCAGACACCATCTAATTAAGACCTAGTTTGTACCAGGGGTTCGCAATCTTTTTCTTACCTTGACCCCTTAAAACTTATATTAGTCCCCAAATTTTACATAATATACTATCTAATCGAAAATACTCAGATCCTTAATCGAAATTCAACAGTTTTATCTTACGCCACAAGTTTCAGTAATTAACATGAATATGAACTCACTCCAGTTCACACTTTGCTTTGATGACAACCCCAACGTTATGAAAAAGTTAATCGGGTGCCAAAACATCTCCGGAGATATGGCTACCCATTCTTTCTGAAGACCGGTAGACGGAGCATATTGTAAGGTGGAATGGTTGGGACCAAAATCGAAGCCGGCGTTCTAATTAATTCTGAAGGTGTCATTAGGCCTAATGTTCTTGTCCGGAAACAATTCCCTTGCTATGTAGCTAATGCAGGCAATTGTCATAACCGGATTATATTCTATTGTAGACAGGATCAAACTGATTAAAATATCTTAGTACCTTTGTGCAGATTTAGATTTCTAAACAGTTTTCCATATTCAGTCTCCAGGTATTTACCATAATAAAGCGTCATTCGCCACTCTAAACCATACTTCTAGTCATCCGCTATCCATCCCTTTAACTTATTCCACACTCCTTCCATAGCTCTTGGTAAGGTCATGGTGATTTCTAAACATTTACGAGTCAGAAACATTACATTACTTAGAATACCTTATATGAAAATTTCAGAATATCAAGAAATTGACGTGTCCCCTATTTGGCATAAATCAACCACTTAGTCTACATCATCATATGACAGAAAGACTAGAAATTTGAAATTGATACTGATGACAACAAAATTCATTTATTATTGTTTAAATATTTAGTTCTATAGGGTAGTCAGGAAGACATTTAATGATAAAAGAATAGCAAGAAATTCTACAACATGAATATTTACTATATGGGTCTTAGTACTTTTGAATCTTTCACATTCTCTTAAGACTGAATCGAACAATTTTTCAAAGTCGACAAGTTAACATTACGTCATTACCTGTCTTGTTTGGTTCTCCTGCAACCTGATGGCAAATTTCCTTCTCTTCAAGATGGTTATCACTTTACTCGGTGTTGATAAAAGCATTATAGGTCCAGTGTTTGTATTTCTTTCTTGATTTCTCTTACTTTGTAGATCTCAAAAATGTTATCCACCTTCTCATTATTTCACTATCTGATTTACACTTCGTTCGTACCAGAGAACGAACATATGAAAGCCTTAACCTCTCGGTTTTCACACCATGCTCCCATGCGGGGTCCTTTAATTTGCATACTTTGTACCTTTAGTTGCACCTTAAACTTCCCTTTTCTTTTTTAGTTCTTCATTCTGCGTCCTGATTTATCCAGTTTACTGTTTGTATATTCTGTTCTTGTGTCTAAATCGTTTGTATTTTTCTTCTTTGTGTCTATTTTTCTTGAACCTCCAATATCTAATTTCGCTTTATAACTATTCTTCTTGATGCAACCCTGGTTTCTTGACGTTATCCAGAGGTCACTTTCTATTTGTTTGCTTTATTTTCACTTGAAATACTACGTCTACCTTATTTACTGTTTGATTTCTTCCCCATGTTGTTTGCTATTTTTACAAATTTTCATGTATCTATTTGTACTCAATCTCCCTGAATTCACCATAGACTCTTTCTGGAAACTACTGTATGTTAATTCTGCAAAAGTCGTTGGGCTGTGTTTTGAAGGGACCAAACAAATGACACCAGCCCACTATTATTATTGTGCGTTAACTATTCTTTGGTAATGCAAAAATCTATCACTCCTCTATGGTTTCTGTCAACAATTTTGGTAGTCTTTTGATAATGGAGGTGTGATCTCCGACCTTTTTGTTTTGGAATAGTACCACAGAGGTTTTCCAAAGTCGCCGTGTTGCTGTGTTTAATATTATCTCCAATAATGTTTGTTAATGAACGTTAATGCAGTTCATTCTTAGCCTTCCTTAAATCCCTTGCATTATTGGTACATTTGTAAGACTGAGAGGTAGCTACTAGAAACTTGATGACAATGTGCGTTTAAACGCAACTTTTGCAACTATAATTATGGAAATCAGATCTAGATCAATACACATTTCAACAGAACCATATCATCCAAATTCCATTTTTTAGACTCTTTGGATATGCCTGTATTTATTACAATCCCAACTGTATTTTACATTTTTATTAACCATTGTGTATCCATGAAGTTTCGTGGTTCATTTTTTTCTTAAACATTATTTTGAAATTATAGGATTTTTTTGTACAAAACTATTGGCAAAAATTACCGAAATGTTGGCAAGAAGCATTGAAAGATTGTGAACTAGAAGCAATTGGAAATATTATACACTCACAACAGGCCTTACATATGTATGAGAGTTTTTGTGATTTATCTATTTTTTGTCTAATTTTGTATTCTTGCAGAAAGAGAGTGCTTCCATTATCATTATTGTCTCTAAGACAATCCATAAAACATTTACAGATACCCAGGTGGCAACGAACAGACTTTTTGTTAAATGATGTTAATTTGGATGAAGATTTTAAAAGGATACTTTGGAAAAGAGTGAAACTGAAAAAGAAGCATGAAATTGAATTAATGGCTAAAGTAAGTATTATTGGAAGGTGTACCATAATAAATAATAAAATTTTATTTAGCTATGCCATAAATTAGGAATTAACTCAAAGTGCCATTGTATAGTAGACATTGGGTCTGGCATAGGACATCTTAGCAGGCTTCTTGCATATGGATATCGGTTTACAGTATGCAGTTTTGAAGCTCAAGAATATTTAACTCTGGAAGCAAGGTAATATAGGCATATTTATTTAACCTACCAAATAGTGCAAATAAAGATGGTTTAATAAATGTTACTCTCTTTATGATTATATCAAAACTTTGATCATGATCCATAAGAAAGCTCGAGTTTAAGAAAGATTATGTATTATAATGACTCCACATCAGTAAGAAAACTACATAGCATAACAATTAGTTTAGAATATTTAGTCTAAAAAATTGCAAATTGCCAATTGCCAGGTTGTCAGATATATGTACAAATATTTTTTATTGTAGTGGTAATTAAATAGTACCATTTTCAGAAAACTGGACCAATGCTTAGAACATTCCTTAAGCAGAAAATGTAAAGGAACATCTATGGAAAATTTAAGGCCAGTACATATTAATATGGAAATCAAATGTGGTGGAAACATTTTAGAGGTAAGAGTATAATTTATTATTTCCATTAAGTGCCTTAACAATTATCTTTAGGATACTGCCAAAGTATTTAAAATGGAAACTGACGAAATGCAATTCGGAATTGTTGGTCTGCACCCATGTGGCGACTTGGGTGCTACGTTGCTGCAATACTTTTCAAATTTTTCTCAAATCAAGTTTATTGCTATAGTAGGATGCTGTTACATGAAGTTATCTGAAACTCAGTAAATATTTTGCAACAACAAAATGATAAAGTTCATTATTATTTTTGCTTAGGAACTCCCTGTGTAAAGGTTACCCACTTAGCCATTATTGTTTAGAGAAGAGTTATAACTTAACTTATGCCTCTCGAGAAGTTGCTTGCCATGCTTTAGAAGAGTACGTTCAAAAATTGTGTGGTGGACAGTATTGGCTATTCAAAATTCATTCATATAGAGCCCTTTTAGAAAAGTTAATTGTCGAAAAGTGGCCCTATTTACACCATAGCCAAGTAAACAGTGTGAGGTATTCCGAGGATTTATCATTTTATGAGTGAGTTATATAATCAAGTCATCTGTAATTATTTATGGATTTTTTACAGTTATTGTATTAAAGCTGCTTCAAAATTAGGAATTGATATGACACAGTTAAATCTGGATTCAAACAAAATCCAGGATTATTTAGATCAATGGAAAGAAGTAGTCATTTTCTATTCACTCCGCCTAATGATTGCTCCATTGATAGAAACAATCATTTTAATGGATAGAATTTTGTATATATTGGAGTCTGGTAAGAGTGTATATTAAGATACATTTGATTTTATCAAAAATTTTCACAGGTTACCAGTGTGGAGTGGTTCCTATTTTTGATCCCCATAAATCTCCAAGAAATCAGGTTCTCATAGCTGCAAAATGATACAATTGCTTTGTTGGATTAATGAATTAAGTTTATTTTTTGTAATATTTGAATGAATTATTATACTAAAATAAATATATGCTCTTGTTTAATTAGCAATGTGAACTTACTTAATGGTGTAGACTTGTCACACTAATACATGAGAGCCCATATAGTGGTACTCATAGGTAAGGTAGAAAAGAGCCTGTCACAGTAATAACCTAGGGGCTTGGTCAGTCTAAAATCTGCAACATAGCAGCAAGTTATGGTGATGCAATATGACCTACGTGAAAAAGACCTCCAGTTATTATGTTGTAGCTAAGGGCCTGCACTGGGGTTCCGTTTCATGGAGAGGAGAATATGTGTGTTTGGGGGGGGGTCTTGGCTTAATTATCTGGACTAAAAGAAGATAACTCCATTAAAAAACCTAAACCTTAAGATTGTGCGACTATCATATATATATATACCCATTAACTTAAAATATGTTATGGGTGACCACTGTAGAAACAACACTATTATTTACTCTATTGGAATCAAAGGTAGACCTAGGTCAAACCTTGTCTTCCTCAATATTGGAAACTAAAGAGAATCATTTTTCAGATAATAATCAACCATAAATAAACCTTAACCCTAGATCTTACCTATACCAAAATCAACTTCAAGAGAATGTGCAAAGAAGCTTTTTGATACATACCACTGAAAAGTCACTGTAGAGGTAACAAGAGTCAGAGGAAAAGTGGCAAAGTACAAAACAAAGGGATTAGGGATAACTAGACACAGATAAGCTTAATCAGAAAACGATAACCTGAACAAAGGGGAGTACCAACTTACTGGAGGTTAAGGAGCCCATCAAACTCCTTCCTGTGATAAAGCCACAAAATAAGAACTTGGCGACAGTTGGCTGAAGAATGATTTCCAATTGAAGTGAGTAACAAGGCAACTCTTGTTCTGGCAATTGACATTAGCACATTGAAGGGACTGAGAAAGGTAGGTCTATCCAAGTTTAACTCGGATAAGCTTTAGGATCTTAAAGAAAACGAATCTACTAACGTTGCTAGTGTTCAAGTAAAGCTTGGTAAATACTCGATCTCCAAAAATTTCGTAGCCATGAACTTTACTAGAACAATCTTCATAGGACTGATACCTTCCTGCTCTGTGGAAGGCAGCCCAAATCATTCTAATATCTCAACCAGATAAATTCAACTAAATAGCATCATATAGGCCTATCTAAGGTATTTGAAAATTTTCTGCTACAATAAATATTGATTAAAAAGGAGTTAATTCGGATTTCGATAACATTTCACTGATGAATAAAAAATTACTAATAAAAGATAACTCAAGAATTAAAAAATGCTACATGGCAGCATTTATAGATATAACCCAGGCACAAGTGTGGTACTTAGGCTTTCTAAGTACCCTCCCAAGGAGCTGTGAGACCTTGACGTTAGTGGGGGGGTGGGGGCATAGTACCTCCAATGACCTCGAGAGCGATGCTGGCGGGGGACTACGGTCCCCCATGCCAGTAAGGTCAAGGGGAAGCTTCCCCTCCAGGAGGCACTTTGTGCAACGGGAACTGGCGCACCCGAGGGGTAACCAGCTACGAACTGCTGAACGCCATGAGCCTGATTAATGCCGTAACCGCAGCTCGTGTTCTAACAACCACTGGAGAGCGTATCAGTAGTATGCTGCATGGGGACTTGCGACCGGGAAGCTTGCCTTAGTCGGCTGGCCTGCGAGGACAACACCTCTATAAAAAGGAGAACACCTCTAAAAACCTGAGGGGCACTGGGCGCACGCCTCAGTATAAATGCCTTCCCCCCAGGAAAGGGCGTCACCCTGGGGGCGACCACACTTTCGACCCATCTCGTGGGAACAACATGGAAGAACCTAAACACAAAATAAACAGAAACGCAAAAATAGAAACAGAGCACGATTATACCTTGACCGAAGTAAGAGATGCAGCAGATAAAGCGATGAAAACTATCTCAGAGCTGATGGTGTTAATTGCAAAAAACGTAAACACTGAAACCGAAATCAAAAGCACAGTAAGAGACCTAAATCAAAAGATGACTCGTCTAAATAGATGCATCGTAGAATACGAAGTGGAATACAAAGAAAACGACAACAGATACATAACAAAAGAAACAAGGACAACTGCGATACAAGCAGAAGAAAAAGAAATAATGGAGGAAATGGACGAAAGAAGGGAAACACACAAACAAAACATAAAGAAATGCCTGGAAGAACAACAGGGATATGAGAGACTGAAAACGATGATGGACTGAAGAAATCTTCGAAAGGACCTTTTATAGGACTGGAGACATAAACACTATCAGCCTAGAAGAGGACGTAATTTTAATCACAGATAAAAGTAAGGCGGGAAGAATACACAGAAAACAAGAAAATCACCGCCAAATAGCCGGAAATAAGCGCTACCAAAACCATAAACAAAAAAGGGAAACAAACAAAAAAATCGAGTATCCTATATGCGATCCCATATGAGGTAAGCAAAGACGGAATAAATGATATGGAGGAACTTTTCAAACAAATACAAGAATTAAAGGCAATAATAGAAAACGTGGAAGTTTTTCATAGCCACAATTGTCACTCCAGAGGGAATACAACCAGAATACATGAGAAAGATAGCGGAATATGTGTTCTGTAACACCAAACTGAGAAACAAAATGTAGAAAAACTCGTCGTAAACCGAGGGGAAAGAATATACGCGAAATTATTAAAGAATATGAAGGACAACATCGACGCAGAAGGCTTAGGGATTAAAGTTAAAAAAACCAAGAAAACAAGAGAGGGCGATGTATTCGAAGAAATAGAAGAAGACAGGAATAAAGTAAGCGCTTTTAGAGACAAAATAACAAAAGTGGGCACAAACGTTAAGACAGAAAACGCTCTACATATATGACATAAATCAAACTAAGCGAAGCGGTAGGAGCGACAAGGGGAGAGGTAACGGTCAAAAGCATGAAAGAAAACCGGACCGGAAACCAAACGGTGATAGTGGTAACGCGTAAAATACACGCAACCAATTTAATAAAGAAAGAAAAAATTAAGTTAGGATGGACATATTGTAAAATTAAAGAGAAAGTGATACCAACCAGGTGCTACAGATGCCTGAAATACGGACATAAGGCAAGGGATTGCAGAGGTGTGGACAAATCCAAAGACTGTTTAAACTGTGGAGAGACAGGGCACAGGGCCAAGGATTGTCAAGAACAGAGCTACTGTACAGCCTGCAAAGAGAAGAAACATAGAGCGGACAGCACGAGATGTCCAAGATATAGACAGATAATCAGGGAAGAAGCTAGCCGCCGAATACCAAGAAGAGGAAGCAAACCTCCGAAAATGGAAGAAAACAACAAGGATATGAGAGTAATACAGATTAATGTAAGAAGATGTGGCCATATACTGCCGAAACAAAAACGCGGGCATAACCGAGCACATGAGCAGTAACGGATATATTAAAATACTTTTTAAGGAGTAGACGATCTATAAAGCAAAGCTTTACTGAGGACATCGATAGAATAATGCACGACGCGAGGCAGCAAAAAGGAGAAATACTGATTCTCAGATATTTAAATGCAAAATCACCATTATGGGGATCAAAACTGACAAATAAAAGAGGCGAATACATAGTAGAATGGCTCGCATCAACCAAGATGCAATAAACAGAGACAACCAACCAACCTTTGTGAGGGGAACAACGGAGTCGCACATAGATATAACCTACGCCACCGCAAAACTGGTAAGAAAGATAAAAAATTAGAAGGTATCAGAGGAGGAGTCTCTGAGCTTACACAAATATATCACTTTTGACATTGACGCAAATCCGACAAGAGCGGGGAAAAAGAGCACAGGGACAAGAATAAAAAAGCTAAATGAAAACGTTTTTAAAGAAACACTCCACCTAATGAAGCAGGGACGGGAATTAAACAGCAAAAACATTGAGATCATCAAGGCAGCGCAACAGTTCGCTATACAGACAGGAGAAGACGAGAAAAGAGGACAACAGTCATACTGGTGGAACGAAGAGATCGCAGATCAAAGAAGCAGATGCAACCGAATCAGAGGGCAGCTAACAAGGGAAAGAAAATGAGCCACAAACCCAGATGCAGTCGAAAACATTGAAGAAAAACATAAAGAAGAGAGGAGGAAGTATAGGAAAGCGAACATTGGCACGAACTGTGCAGAAAACTGGAAGAATACATATGAAGATACACGAAGAAAGCACCCCAACCTTACAAACTGGAGGCAAGCGAAAAAATCAGAATAACAAACGAGCTTTTTCTCCAAAGGCAAGACAATTGGAAGAAAAGAGAGAGAACGGAGGTAGACAAACCCTTCACAATGGAGGAATTACTAATAGCAGGCAAGAGACTCAGGGAAGGTAAAGCTCCAGGATCGGATGGAATAACTCCTGAAACAATAAAACAAGCAATAAAGATCATAGCTCAAGAAATTCTGAAAATGGTAAACCAACTGCTACAGGAACAAAGCTTCCCCGACAACTGGAAGAAGGCAAACGTAGTGTTAATACCAAAAAAGACAGCGAACAATGCGACGTAAACGTACAGACCAATCTGCCTACTGGACACCATAGGCAAACTGTACGAACACATGATCAAAGAAAAGACTAGAGGAAGAACTAGACAGGAAAAACCGGCTATCCGAAAGACAGTTTGGTTTCAGGAAAAAACAGCTAAGGAACGCACAGCAAAATGGGTAGTAAGGGTGATGATCGATGTACAAAACGCCTTTAATACGGCTCCATGGAGTTACATAATCAGGAGATTAAACAAACTAAACATCAGCGGATATCTAGTGAGTACTATTGAAAGTTACCCGAGTAAACGAGACGTAACAATAGCAAAAAAGAGAATAAACGTGACGCAGGGTGCACCACAGGAATCGTTGCTTGGCCCAACACTATGGAATGTTTTATACGACAAGGTCCTAAGGCCAACATTTCCAACAGGATGTAGCACAGTGGCGTACGCAGACGATTTAGTCCTCATGGCTAACGCGCAAGAAAAGGACGCACTCGTAGGCAACATAAACAACGCACTGTATATCATAGGAAAGTGGATGAATTATGATGATTATTTTGAAAGGCCCCAGAAAAAGAGACGATATCATCTTTGAGATTGGAAAACATCAAATTAGGCCAGGGAAAGCAGGAAAATATCTAGGAGTATGGATTGACGATAAGCTAATATTCGGAGAGCATGTAAGAAAGACCACCAACACAGCGGAACAATTAGTGAGGGCACTGACAAAATTAATGTCAAATATTGGGGGTATAAGCAGCCACAAACGTGAAATACTACATGGTGTGGTGCAGTCCATACTAACATATGGTACGGCGTACTCAAAATAGACAAATACCGAAAAATGCCAATGAGAATGCAAAGACAGATAACCATAAGGGTAGCAAGCGCATACAGAACGGTTTCCACAGAGGCACTGTGTGTAATAAGTGCAGTAATACCCATCGATTTGTTAATAGAGGAAAGAGCAATGATATATCATAACAGAAGCGGAAAGGAAAACGTACGAGAGGAAAGAAAGATCACCATCGCAAAATGGCAAGAACGATGGAACGAGATAGAAACGGTAGCCAAATGGACAAGAAGACTACTGCTGTCAGTGGAGCTGTGGATAAAGTGTAAGCACAGAAAGTCGGAATATTTCCTGACACAATTTTTAACGGGCCACGGATCCTTCAGGACGTACACGTACTGAATAGGAAAGGCAGCAAACGAAAATTGTATATACTCCAAAGAAAGAGACGACCCAAAACACACGGTATTCCAATGTAACAGATGGCATCGGGAACGAACGAGTCTGGAACTAAAAACACCGGAAAACAAATAAACATAGACAATATAATAGATTCCATGCTGGAAAGCGCAGAAAACTGGAATCACATACATGGATACATCAAGCAAAAAAATGAAGAAAAAAGAGGAAGAAGAAAGAGCAAACCAAGGAAGGTAAACAAGAAATGTGAGTTTTACCTGAAGAATGTCCAAGTAGATAGTAACGGGTGGAACATGCGTGGAGAAAAAGGGGAGTTTTAGCCGGTAAAAATCCGGCACACCACCTTGCACGGGCGTAGTGGCGTCTTATGAAGATTTGTCTCCTAGAAAAAAAGGTTTTCTAAGTATCTAATTAACAGACATTTCCTGATGAAGTATGGAAACCATCAAATCTTTAGTTGCCTATTCTAAATCGCCAAAGTGTGCTCCTATTATTATTAACCTACCAACAACCGGAAGTACAGTTTTTATTGATTACACAGGCTAATGGTTTTACAGTAGGATCTGTTTGTGACCTCAAAATATGTGCGCAAAAAGACGAGATCAAAATTTATTGTATTTGAGTCGATTTTAAAAAATCTGAGGAACGTGTTCCTTGGAATCAACCTGGATGGATGACCTACATATAGGGCATGAACTATAGCTTGATCTCGCCCTTAGAAAATTCTACTGGCTAATGGGGCGATATTTACAACTTTCTTGAAAAAAGCTATTCGTGTACAAAGTGACTATTAAACCAATTTGGTGTTATGGGATTTGAAATGTGGGGTACCGCAAAACTATAGCGCTACCAATCCAAAGTACTAAGAATGATAACCAATGCCTTACGGTCGAAATTTTAATGATCCGATGAGATAGACATTAAAATGATCTGGATCTTTAAATGGTAATTTGCAAAGCATACAAGCACTTTACATACCTAGAAATTATTTTTTGTTTCCTAAGGAAGAAGGGACGACATCAGAATTTATGAGCAGTTCTATTTAGCTGTTTCTATTTACTTTATTTTTGCATTCCACACAACACAATTCATAAACGTAAATACATAACTTTAATTATAAAATTAAAATACTGAGAAAAGAAATATAGTGAGGTTTTTTATTCTATAAGTCTCCTTAAAAGTACGCAGCAGTGAAATACATTAAATTATTGAACGAATTTAGCTGACGCAACAATTACCAAACAAACTTGTTCGTTCAATAATTTACTCGAATAGTTTCAGTACAACGTTGCTACTAGCAGTCTTCTGCGAAACTTTACACTTTTTAAACTGCAATATACACATACTCAAATACAAATTAAAGTCAAGTATAAAAAGTGTATACTTAAGAGCTGATTTAATACGAGATCACCAGGATTAGCGCTCCCATATATAAATTGTAATAAAATAATCACTTACATTAAAAGACGCATTAAACCTATCGAACTAATGATATTTGAATATAAATCGAGTATACCTGCAGTAACAGCTTGTTATGTGATTAAAAAAATAACATGTTTTCCATATTAACTTATCTTCTGTCAAGGACTCAAAGAATACAAAAACTACGAACGATTTGTTTTATTTCCGACTAGCTTCTTTATTCAGCGCAGAAAATTAACCTCCTATGGAAGTAGTAATCTTTAAAAACCTATTTTGGTTTCTTCTGGGGAGTCAAAAATAAATACAACACTTTGATGTAGAAGGAAATATGAAAAGCTGTACTTTTTAAATACTTTATAGCAACTTAAGCATCCTTTACATAGAGACACTTCACAGCTCTTGTCTTCTACAGTATAAAAGATATCTTAGCAAAGTCATATTTATTGTATGTGATGTAAAGTTAACACTTAAATTACTATACATAAGTTAAAAACGAAAATAAGCGTTTATGATGGAGAGCTTTCTCTATAACAAATAAGGTCTTACTTAAATAACAGCTGAATATTAATAAGTCATTCCCTGCCGAACTTAACAGGATAGGAAATCCACTTATTAAATGGGTGTGAAGTTTTCCTTTTTCCCGAAATATTCAATGTTGTTTTGATGAGGCAAATGACCTAAGCATTTTAATGGCTAGTCAAACAATGCATTTGTTTAAAACTAAACGAGCATAAAATATTTTTTTAAACGAAATATTTTCAATGAGAAATTACACAAATAAGTTTAAAAGCAGCCAGAGAAAAAAATTAATACATAAAGCACCATGAACAACAATGGATCATAATGTAACAGTAACCCATTTTGCACTTTTGAATGTAGTTTTAGTACCAAACTCGCTGATAAGAAATATAATCTTTCATATACACTACAATCATGGCAACAAAAATTCTAAAGCAATACTATTTATAGCTGAATAATATGCAGAAGGGAACTTAAACACAAAAACATTAAGAATAATAGAAGCTTTAAAACTAAAAATAAATTAAACAACGAGCTAGAAATAAAAAACAAAGTAAACAACAAATGCAATTTAAAATAAAAAGCTGAGAGAAAATTTCTATTTATCTGTGCCTATTGAATGAAATGCTTCTTGAATCAGAAAATGAACCATTTGAAAATTCAATCCAATTGAAAGAAAATGATGGAAATTTTTTTTTGTTTTTATTTACAATCTGTCTATATAGACAATAAGTAACAGTGTTAACAGTGAGTAGTTGACATAGTAGGAGCTTGCCCTTAAGAAGTAATATAATAATTTCATATAACGACATGGGACAATTTACTTTACAAAAAAATGTAAATATTAATGTAATCATAAACGCTCCATTACAATGTTTCCAGAGATGTTTCTTGAAAGCCTCCTGGTGTGTAACTCGGTATATCACGGAACATTTAAATAAATATTAAGAGAGCAGAAAGGTCAGGCATTTAAGAAACTATTTTGGGTTGTTTGTTCATGATAAGCCACAATCGAATACCTAATTCATAAAATGTCTGAGTAACGTAGCTTTGAAATTTAAAGAAACATTCATCTCGAAACACATTTATCATTGAAACCCTGCATAAAGCGTTAAATAGAAGTGGAAAATTCACTTCGATAAATCTCACTGATAGAATTTTATCAGGAATTAAAAGAGTGAGATTCAGAAACGTATTGTATTAACAGGCTTGATGTGTACAGTAGGACACTAAAGAGATTATTGTCAGCAATTGTCACGAAGCAGAAATTGGTGAAACAAAAGACTAAAGATGGCTCTAAAACAGCCATCCTGTTGTGAAACGATATCACTTCATCAAGCCTAGGACAAAATTTTTTACAAACTTTTGATGGCTCCAGTCATAATGTGTGAAAATGATTTTGGGATATGAGGGAGTCTGCAGCAAAACTAGTTTGGTCCATCTTTTTACAAAAATGAGTTAGGCATAGCGTCATATTTTATTTTCAGCTCTATTGATGAGTCAACAAATAACAAAACTGATTAGTTCCACTAGAGTCAATGTCCTATGCAGTCATAAAAAAGTTGAACGGCTTGTGTTTGAAAATAATTCAAACAACAAAAACACTATAGTAGCCTGAAAATTTTTTTTGTCAGCAAAACTTCAAAAAGTACAGGTTCTACAAACTTAGATGTCTTAATCACAAACCATTCAGAGAACACAGACTTATTGAATAAACCGAGCACAGGAATGTACATTTAAAATAACCAAAGACTAGTGAATTTTGCTTCTGTTCCCTCGCCAAATCCACTATGTTGCAGGGGAATGGGTTGTACCTAAAATTAAAACTAAAACATAACATCATCAGCTCTATAAAAGGACGCCAAACCAAAATCTACCACTATCTGATTAACTACATGCCCTTAAATATTAGATTAAATGCATAGTTTTTTGTTCTTCGCTTCGCAAGTTTTGCTGCAGATCCCTCATATAATTCATTGAAAACTCCCCTACTTAACTTTATACTCCCATTAGTAGAATAGCTCACAGATTTTAGGAGATAAAATGCTACAAAAAACATCACAAATTATGTGGAAGACCATCAAAAATATCTCTGTCTCTGTAAATCGTTGAGCATCTTCCAGTACGAGACAAAGGTCCAAAAAAATTTGAGGCGAGAATAAAAACAACGTGCATTCACTTCAATGTTGCCCCATGTATTAAAACGTCTCTTTAAGTTTCATAAATAAAGTAATTAGTGCCATGTTAATGCATTCTAATTTCCAATAAATATAAATTTATAATTGACCTAATCAGACATATCGATCGCTCTAGATATTTCAAACATTTGAAAACATACAAACAGACCAAGAAGGCCCATCAAATCAAACTTGGCTGCAACATAAGGTGAAGTATTGGCTCTCTCTTCTATGTAACAAACAAAATACTACCAAAATCGTAGCAATTGTGATCATACTTGTGGGGACAAAAATACTAATACTTTAATACGAGTACAACTCAATAAAGCAAACAATTGCTACAGTTTGAGTATAAAAATGCAATTGATTGATTAGCAAGCTACTTCGCTTTTGATTTTCATTAATACTGTAATGTACCCTTAAAAATAAGTTATATAACCTTTATTAATGAAAATACTGTCTTTGTTATTCTTTATTATGAAAAACTTATTGAAATATTTTGCTCAGCCAAAAAAAAAACATTCAACTGCCTTACAGCAACTCACTAAAAAGACCATATCTGTATATATTACAGCACGATTTAAAACTCAAACAATATAAGGTAGACAAATAAATTAAGAGATTGTCTTATTTAATTTTACATCGGTATCTGACTACACAAGCAGATTAGTTGTATATCATTCGATGGCTCAAAATTGATGTAAAACGTTATACCTATTATATAAAATAATCTAACAACTGATAAAGCTAAACATGAGCAATAAATGTAAAAATATAAATAATAAAACCATTGCTTTGAATGTGATGTATAAGATGTTGAGGATGTTTAACAAAGTTTTGCTCACAAATGTATAAAGAAAACCTTTCAAAAAATATACATAAATAGAAATACACATAATAGTAAACTATACAAAACTTTCCTAAATGTTAAAAAATTGTTTAGGTCAATTCCAGATATTTAAAAACTCCAGTAGATCATGGTTTCCCATCCCTAACAAACGTTCACAACAGAGTTAAGTGTTTAGTATTGAGCATTGATAGATTTATTACTTAGTACTACTGCCGATATGTTGGCATTGCTACATTGTTACCTGGAGTCACATAATCTCCAATCATAAGATTGGCATTCACAGGATAATTAGCCATCACTAAAGGTTGCTGTAAAATGCCACAGGCATTATTAACTTGCCATAGAGAATGTCTATCAGAGCTGTGGGCCGTAAACTAGCCTACAAGGCCTGTCTACATTATTTGCTGCACGGAATATTTAGTTTGGATTGATCTTCCAGCTTACCATTTGAACAGACTTTGAATATAATGAGCAAACCATACAGTTAAATATACATATTTTTAATTTAAAAAACTTAAACTACATTGATTTAGGAAGAATATTAATTTGCTTGCAATATTGGACAATCTTTAATTCTTTAAATTCATTTAAGTTTTGGATTTAACATTTTTTCTAATAGTTGCAAAGGAAACTGTTTTCAGCACTTGATATGGGTGATTAACATAACATTTTTCACTGCTCGTTATTAAGACATTTTTATTGGTCAAAACCCCAAAACAGCAATGCTGTCAGATTGTAAAATATTGGTTGCATTAGAGTGTTAGGATTTCAATTTTTTTAATAAAATACTTAATTCATATGTTAAATGAGATTTATGGCCACCCATGAAACCTATAACTAAATGTTATTTTCTACGCATGGAAAAAGTTTCGGCAGTCATCTACTTATGGTCCAGTGACCCTCTCCCTTTAGATTAAAAGTTGTTCCATTTTTTCTGGAATTCTCTAAGGGTTGCTGCCATTCGTAAGCATCACATGCATATTATTTGCTAAGAACAAATATGTTTTCTATAAACAAATAATAGTTATAAATGGCCTTATACATTTTTTGCATTTTCAGCAGCAAAATCGTTTCTAGTCAAAGGACATCTAGAAACCCCTCATTTCAATGAAAAACCCCCTGTAAATATCCGAATTCTCTTCTTTAATGTATTCTTATGTACTATTGTCGATTGTGACACACAAAAAGATAATATGGTCCATTTACCTTTAACCAAGTGCTTCATATGCTTTTATAGGAAAATTGCTTCTAATATATATTTTCAGATGAAACAGATGCGTTACCGATTTAAGACACATTCACTAATCTCAAATTTGATCGAACATAGCTAACTAAAATATCTTCATTACAAGATAGAATTGAAGAAAGTCCAAAAGTAAACTTAGTAATCGTGCATTTTGGAATGCCATAATTTTTAGAAACACCTCTATACGAACTTGAAATAGTCTCGTTTTTAGGGATTTTGGAAGTCTAAAAGATATTATCCTTCATCTGTTTATATAGTAGTAGTACTTAAAAGTTTCTCCCCCCTCCTAACAAATAGTTGTACTAAGTGCGCAACTAAGTTTCCGGGTTTCACACATGGATAACGCTAACGACACATGTAGTCGACATACATGTCTGAAGTTGGACATCACAATAACCAGTCGTAATACACAACGCAAAAATATTTTTTCTAACAACAAAGATGTTGAGTTTTGTGCCAAATAAACAGCATTTGCGAAAAGCTTTGCTTTTCTGTTTTTAACTTGAAAAAGAAATGCAACTGAAGCATCGAAAATTACCTGTGAAGATTTAAATGCTTCAGAGGTGGCGATTTCGACACTACGGACAAGGAGCGCCCCGAAAAGCCAAAAACAACAAGCGTTATTGGATGAAGATAATACGCAAACACAAGATCAACTTGGGGAGGCATTAAACATGACTCGCCAAGGAATTTCCAAACGTTTACATGCCATGGAAAGAATTCAAAAGGAAGGAAAATGGGTGCCACATGAGTTGACTGAGACAGAAGGAAAATGGAAGAGCCACTTCCGAAATTTTGCTTTTGCGGCATGAAAGAAAGAGTTTCCTGCATTGAATTATTACTGGGAATGAAAAGTGGATATATTTTGAGAATCTCAAACGCAAAAAATCGTGCCTTTTACCTGGCGAAGCATCAACATCGACGGCACGGCCAAATCGCTTCGGAAAAAAGACAATGCTCTGCATTTGGTGAGACCAGAAAGGAATCGTGTACTATGAGCTGCTGAAACCAGGTGAAACTGTCAATGGGACAACAACCGATAAATTTGAACCATGCATTGCTCGAATAACGGCAGAATACCACTTGTTCCGGTCGATGGCGCATGGCTTGGCTGGGCTACACTTGGCCAATTTCGAAGAAGTGCAAAATTGGTTGGATGAATGGTTTCGGTCCAAAGACGCCTCGTTTTATCGTCGCGGTATTCATGTATTGCCACAGAGATGGTAAAAATGTGTAGCTAGCGAGGGACCATTCTTTGAATAAACCATTTTTTGTATTTGAAATTTTCTATTTTTTATTAATCGAAAAACCCGGAAACTTAGTTGCACACCCAGAGATGGAGCAAACGTAATTCTAATGGTTGTACCCGCCATAATTTTTTAGTCTCGGCATCTGCTACCTTAGATTTTCTTTTGTAACAATAACATCATTTTCCTTTATCACTTCAATATAAAGAAAACTTCTGCTTTATCAGAAACACAACACAAAGAGTAATTTTGACGCTTTAATTGTGATGCCAGACGCAAAAACACGTGCAGAAGCATTAAATGTCATTCAATCTGAGATTTCCAAACGTTTGAAAGCCATGAAAAGGTTTAGAAAGAAAATGAGTGCAAAATCCTATTTGATAGGCAAAAAAGAAAGGTGTTTCCCATTATATTATTATTATTGAAGATAAAGAACGAACATATTTCAATAATCCCAAATGAAAAAAATCAATTTGCTATCTATTTATGGAAAGGGGGCAATGTGCTGTTTTAGTAGAACTAGAAAGGCGACCTCTATAACAATTAATCAATTTGAACCAAGCATTGAAAGACAAACGTTTAAAATGTGCCAAAAATTATAACAGAATGATCTTTCAACATGACGCTTGACAGCATATTGAAAACTAAGTCAAAAACACGTTAAAAACGGTTGACTGGGATATCTTACCCCACCAGACATTGCTCCTTCTGACTATCACTTGTTTAGATCAATAGCAGACGCACTTATAGAGGAATTTGAAGGAGTTGGGTCTGGTGAATATAAAGAGTGAAGTAAAACATCCTAGCTGAGAGTAAATAAAGATGCATGAGGTTTGTCAGTGTCGTGATGAAAGACAACATCCTTCAGATTTGATAGTTCTGAATGTTTTGTATGGATTACTTGGTCCAATCTTGTTAGTTGCGAGCAATACATCGGTGAATCAATTGTTTAATAGACAATAACTATTTATAACAGATGAGACCCTTGAAATTCCACCACACATGATCTTCAAGTGACATACCACTTTCCAGTCTGAGTACATGATCTTTATGTATTGCATTACCGCAGACAATACACTTTTCATCACTCACTTAAAGAATCGGTCGTTTTCTTGTCGTGTCTCCAATGAATTACAGATGGATATACGAGGACCAAATTGACCTCAATTAATTCATGCGACAACCAAACATTAAACCGAGAAGCCAGCACAAATAGTTTTCTATACTTGAATATCGCAGCAATCTTCAATATGAGTGAAGTAGATTTTCAGCAACACTGAAATCAAATTCGGTCATGTGACCCGTATGGGGCACTCCCTTAACTTTAAAATTTCAAAAATGGAATTTGGAAAATTACTTTTGGCATGCATGTCCTAGTAAGGCGTCTTAATAAGCACGGTTACCTTTTTTTGAAATAATAAAACAAAATATGTCAAAAATTACAGTTGTTTGCTTCCATTTTTATAGCTATGGACCACACGAAATATGTATACTTCACATTCTCAGAAAAGTTAAATCCTTTGAGTTGTATTGGGGGTATTACAATTAGCCATGTTCAAATTGTTAGCAATAACGTATTTGAATAATTCAGCCCTAATAATGAACAATTTCTGCCCATATACCCCAGCATGTTATAGTTGTGTGAGACAGGAACGATCCAATTGAAATCCGTTTCCTCTTTTATCATTGTGAGGAAGAATGTTAGGCATATTTGATAAGGTTTCGTTTTATTTTTTTAAAACTTGATGTAATGTATTTTAACCTTCAAATGGCAAAGCAGGGGATCAAAACGACCCCAACATCGATCATTTATGAATATTTAGGAAAACTTTTTTGTGCTCTCATTATTTTTCTAGCATAAAAAATAATTTTTGGATCGAGGCTTATTAACCATACAATTTTTTAAATTCTATTTGCGGCATCTGATTGCTCGAGTGATAATTCCAGATGGAACCCAGTGGTCAATATAAAAAAAAGTGCTGTTACAGATATCTTTTCTGTCTTTTATTGTAAAAAACTTTTCCAAAAGATTAATAAATGTAGATATTTTTGAGGTTTTATTTTAATTGGTAATTTAATTAAGAATTTTGCAACTGGGGCCAATAGTGACCCCACCTGGCCTTACGTGTTACAAAATGTCATCTGGTCATTGAAAGGTTAAATAAGGATAATCTTTAGTTAGCATAGTTCAATATTAATTATAATTCTTGTTCTTGAATTAAATTCCCTAGTAATAATTTTCTGTTATGAATCTGTGATTAATACTGAGTGAAAAGTAGATAGACAAATTGAACTGACATTTTTGATCTTCCAGTTGAAATTATCAAAACTCGATTTTATATAGTTCGTTTTATTTACATGCATATGAATGTTCAGAGAGGGCATTATCTGGTATCTCAAAAATACAAAATATATTAACAGGGTAATTTATGTAAATAATTCGTTCCATAAAATGCACATGTTCAAAAAGTAATTCAATTTACTACCTTAAATTTGAATTGGAAGCTATGTCCAAATAACAAGTTGGAGACTCATTGCAAATTAAATATTTCGTGCAGCACTGACATAAGTAGACCCTTATAGATTTGCTGGTTAACTTAAAGACCACGGCTCTGATGTGTATTTTTAAAAATTACCTGTGGCGCATTGGGAGATGAAAATAATGATGGAGAAATGGCGCCACCAATGAGTTGTGCTGTATGGGTCGAAGTTGGACTTGCAACAACTCGTCCACGTCCAGTGCTAGAAATGCATCCAGGATGGATATTTGGTTGAGTTCCTTCTGTTAGGTGAGAAGGGTCCACTGCAATGTTGACTTTTAAATATTCGGCGGCATATTAGCACAATCATTTCAAAGTGACCACTCACCCAACGCTATTAAATTATTTGCTATAAGATTATTGTTAATAACAGCTTGTGTGGTATCCATGGACACTTCGCCAAGTCCGTTCACAGACATTCCATTTACCATATTCACAGCTAAATTAAAAAAGGTATTAATATCACTTACAATAATGATATACTTTTACGTATAAATACAATCCCTCCACCAAAGCAGCTTGTAGTGTTTAATTTCTATTTATTATCACACAAATGGGCACTAATACTAATAAAAACTTGTGGATAGTTTAATTACTCTGCAATAATAAGAACTGTTCTAAGCCCAACGTGAAAAAATCATCTGAAAAAATACATTGATACATGTCAAATTTCATAAACAAGTATAATACTTACAAAACACTGTGTATACAGGGTGACCCAAAAAACATTTAGATATAATTACTTTTTTAATCAATCTAAAAGAAGCTGTTAGATATTAAAAATAATAACTCCTAAAAGCAGTGTATCACCAATAAATCATTAACTTTTAGCAAAGTGACACGTTAATGTAACATACCAATGCACAGCATGCACAAAACTGTTACAAAAGAAACTTTTGTTTCGGGATATGTACAATATGTACACATATACACACACTCACGCACACATATACAAACACGTGCGTGCAAACACCCTTATAAAGATACTTTATACAACTTAATATCAAAATTTAAATTGACAGTTAAGTATGATATGAATATTTTAAGAGTTATGTGAATCACCATGTACATACAGCATAAGTGCAAATTGATTAACAGAAGATGAAAAAATCATGCATGCATATATATTCACACGTAAGAAATACACACCAATGCACAACTGAAGTAAAATTAAAATTTATTTTCGTATTGAATGTACTGTGCAGTATCTAACACAGGTACTCTACTATTCCCATTAATTTTCCGAAACCAATTGTGTATTTTATTATATTTATTTATTAAACCAGGAATAATTAATAGCAAACAATTTAGAAATGTATCTTATATTCATCTTTATGCCATTGTGCTGGTAAATATTCTTTATTTGCAGGGTATATACAATAAGGCGAGGTATGGAAATGTTGCAGACAAGAATGGCCACCGTCAACAAAAGGGAAAATTATCAACAAGTCAACGAATTTTAAAAAAGGCAGTGGCTAAAATTTCTAAATTTTTCTGGGCACACGTATCGAAACGTTCCAAGGCGCATTCGATTCGTAAACGCTTCAGAAAAAAATGTAACCCATATTTTTTTGTTATGCTGTGGCGCGAATAGAACTAGTGGGTCGAAAAAGGTACTCATCTACAAAGTCCTAGGTCTAGAACAATATGCAGGATAAGCAAATGATGCATAAAAAATATTTGAGATATGGTTAATCTGCACAAAATTTGAACAGACTGAATCTAATAGACCATCCCATTTAAAGGTGATCTGCCTCATAAGTGTGTGTCGAGTCCCAATCAATGCTGGTGCGGGAGTAATATAAATCGAAAACAGATAGTGAATTATTTCATCATCGTGAACTATAAATCGGCAACAATTACAAGTCAGTTATTGAAAATTGGAGTGCTATTTGGAGTAAAAGCATTAAAAATAGTACAAAACTGAATGAAAAAACTTTATGAAGGCAGTACAGACACCATGGGGAATCAAAGTAGCAGCAAAACATAAATACACTGTGCACTAAAAATTTTTTACAGCAACTATTTACCATGTTTAACCTTAACAATTCAATATACATAAGATGTTGAGCAAGTAAATATCTCATGGAGAAGTAACTGAGCAGGCTAGCATTTAAACAAGAAAAGACAGTGCGTGTTATAGAAAACAACTTTTAGTTTTTGGGTGGCATGGTGCAGAATTTCAAAACCGTATTCTGACTTAGAATCAACCCCCTCCTTCAAATATTAGTCTCTCAGGTTATGACTCTTTCCATTTGAAACGTTCATTAAGGAGTACACCATTTAGAAGTGCAAATTCACGATGAGAAGAACAGAGGGATATCTCAGAGTGTGTGCAAATTATGAGAGAGATAATACTGGTAAATTTCATCACTATCTCACAGCTATTTTTGGCAATATTTCTGCATGCATATTTGAACAGGATGACTTGTTAAGATAATATTTTAAAATGATATAAAATTCCTTTTATTAACTGTTACTGTTAGTAGATTACGGTCGTTTCTAGTTATATAGTTATATAGAAAGCTAATTTTATTTTTTGTAAGAGGCAATAAAAAATAGTATAACAAAATTTTTCTTTTATGACCCTCCTTAATATATATACACACATACACACAAATGACAGAAATCTTACATAATTGCTTGAAACAGCAATGTATAAATGATTTGACTGCTACATAAGGAATAGCAATCTTAATAAACTTTGAAGTTTTACCTTGCAGAGTACTTGGTGCATAAATCATTAGGTTTTAAATGGAAAACATTGATACTAGAGGTGAGCAAATAGAATCCACTAATACCCTGAATATGCTGATGCGTCATTTATGATTTTAGGAACTTCTAGGTATCAGTTTTTTAAGCTAGCAAATATTTAGATAGAATTCCCAGACAGATCCACAAAACCGATCGAAGATATTTTAATTATTAAAATTTTAAAATCAAAAGTGATTAAAGATGTTTGAACATTTGAAGTATTCAAATTTGAATACTTGAAATGTTTGAGATCTAAATATTTACACTCAATATTCATCCCACCTTTAGCTGACATGTAAGTTGTTTTTAAAGTTGTATAATTTTAAAGTGTGCATATAGTGTTTATACATTCACTCACAGATAGAGAAAGAAATAAAGAAAAAAGAAAAAATAATAATATTCAATTTACCATTCCGAGCTCCTTGGGCATCCAGTTGATTCCAATAATTTTCACTTGGTGATATATTAGAAACGCCTGGTGGAGGCTGAACAGGTGCTCCAGTGTATCGGAAGTATGGATTTTTTAGATCTAAAGTATTAGAGGAACATTGTGTTGTACCTTCTATACACAGTTCAATTGTAACATCATAACTCTGCCTATAAAGACAGTAATATTAAAACCATTCAAGGTTGCATCAAGCTATTGCTTTTGTATAGCTTAATTTATTTCGACACTAGATTGCACTTGCCTTTTATTAGCAACCAACAGCACCCTGCCAGTGAGCAATTGACCTTGTTTAACTACAAGAGGACGTTCTAATAGACAACGCACTTGATACCAGTGTGTAAGTGGTTCTGTTGGTCCAGTGCTTAGCCATACTGTTTGTTGGGAACCTGTAAATGCCACATCAAACCAAAATGCCAAACCATGACATGTCCCTGTTTCCAACAGATGAAACTCCAGTGGTATATCTAGAAATTAATTCCTTAAATAAAAACCCACAGTTACAGGATGCAGTAATTTACCTATAGTATGTAAATCAGTTTCAGAAGCATCTAAAAAGTCCACTACATGTCTTAAAGATTTACTCATACAAATGCGAATGTCAAAAGTATCTACTATAGGCTGCCTAAAATACTCCTTCAGAGCACATGACTGTATCGCAGATAAGTTAACACCATGAAAACAGGTTTGAAACCTGAAATTTTTAGTCATAATTATAAATTTCGGTTCTGTTTAAACTGTATCTATATTGAAGGGCCATTAAATTAGAGATAATAATAGTTATACAAATGATTCTGTTACTTTATTATTTTATATGCCTACCTAAATTTAGACTAATAAAAAAAAATTTTTATAACTATTTTAAGACAACTACGTTCTTGTAGAATCAATTGTACCAATAAAGAAGCTGTTACATTATTGTTAGAAAATTACATTTCTAACAAAATGATAAAGCTATTGCAGGATTTTGAATAACTTTGAAACTTCCAGAGGCAACCAAACAATTTTAGTTTAACTGTGAATAGCAATTAAAGAAATAAGTGCATAATTGTGATGTCAGAATCTCAATTTCACAGCAGCAAATGTCTCTGAGTCAGTGTTGCAATAGGCATATGACAATAAGGTGAATTAAAACTGAAACAATTAATAAAATTTTTAGTAACGATTGTTAATTAAGCATTCAGACATGATGCACATTGGCAAAGAGGCTAGACCATTAGAATATGTAGTGTCTACAGCAAAATGGTCCCTAAAAATCTGTCCACATTTATTTCTTAAAACGACTCTTGCTAGAAGATACCATTACATGTGGTGCAAATTAAGTTTTTTTTAACATTAATAGCATAAACATTGTTAAATAGGTTCTACTGAGTTAGACAATAGCCCCACGGTTTTGTACAAATTGAGACCATGAGTGAGGAAGAAGAAACTTAAGCTGCAGAAAAACAATACGTGAATCCTTTAAAACCACAATGTTCTTCATAATAGTTACTGGCAGACAAGACAGTTACAGTGCTGGACCACTCACTCTATTGGCTAGATTTTATTTTGTAACTTACCTATTTGTCTTTTAAGAAAAAATTAGCATTCAAGAGTAACCATATATGAAAAATGTGCTATGTATAGACTAGTAGTAATAATTTATTCCGCAAGCCCCATATTCATTCAACTTAAACCCTTCTGATTACATAAATTTGAATGAGTAGTAAAGATGAAGTGGTAAGAAATATTGTTTGTATATGAGAAATATTAAAATGATAAACAAGAAACAGAAAAAAGGATTAATTTAAACATTATTTAGAAGCGTGTTGTGACTTGACTATACAAAGCTTCTGAATTAAGGTAACAATATTTAGGTTTATCATTTTTATAAGGTTTTTAAAAGTGCCAAAATAAAAAATTGCTGTTGAAAGTTCCACCATTAACATTGTCACATTCAAAGGCATTACACAGGTTTCCAAAACTGTTTCTTGATACGCTTTAGCTGAGGTCTTTACCCCTTTTTGTAAAAATAAAGTTCGTTGCACTATCATAACAGAATCCCCATCAAACCATAAGTGAGGCGAGATGAGGACCTCTTTGAATTTTTTAACCCACTGCTTCACAACTATGACGCTTCTTGGGAGCTCTTGGAATTTATTTTATAATTCTGCTCACTAAAATGCCATCACAGTAGAAGTTTTCGACTGTAAAAAGAACTTTCTTTGCTGATGTTTACCACAGAAAGAACATTTCGGAATAAACCAAATTCAAAATTAAATATTTCAAAATGTAGTTCAATATTTATTAAACATTTTCATTTACTATTTGTGAGAGTTCAGAAGTCTGAACGTTTCATTTTAATACCACGCTCTCTCATATTTATAATGCTCTTTTTTGGTTTTTTGTTGTTAGTTCAGAATGAGTTACGGTCTATGCACCTGTGATTTACCTTCAGTATTTTCACCTTTCTCTCACTGCTTTTTATTTTCTTCATCTCTCTTTTACTTTGTTTTAAGCTATTGTTTCTTCTTGACAGTATCTTATTTTTTACGTTATCTTTATTTTTCTGGTTTTTTGTTTCCTTTCCTCTATTACTATATACATCAATCTATTCAAACATAAAAAGAAAACAATAAAAATCACTTACGTGAAAGCACATGGAAATAAACACAAGTAGAAAGAGCAATGTTTAAGAAATAAAACGCCCTACTGTCTTAGAGAAAAAGTCACCGTTAGGGTACTGTCCGAAATAAAGATTTCAGTTGCTGCATAAACCATTCCAGTACTGCAACAAGTTCATTATGTTGTAAAAGTGTTTGCCCTTTAGAAATTTCTTGGAAAGTCCAAAAAAATTACAAGGTTACTTGGTCAAGAACTTCCACCGTTTCTTTGCTGTTGTCTTTTGTACAACTCTTGCAACATGGGAGCATGTTTCTCAAAGCTGGATCATCGAAACTCAAGAAAATCTAACCTTTTGAGGGAAAGGCGATGTTGATTAACTAAAACATTGCTGTTTCTCTTCGTGTTTAATTTATTAGTTTTGAAGAAGGCATATATTTTTAACAGCTTTGTAGAATACTTTTAAAAGAGACACCTCTATTGTAATGGCACTTCGATGATTTGTAAAAGAGCATCAATAAGAAACAAAATTACCAAAAATTAGCTTTACTGAATTGCTCCATGTATAACGCATCATCTGTAAACGGAGCTATGTGAAGATCGCCGCGGGACGGATACATTTTTCCGCCAGGTAATAACCACTTTTTTGCATGAAGGTAAGTCTCTAACATTCTCTCATTATAGAGCATATACCCCATTGGTTCAGAAATTATGACATCTACTCGTTCTGGCAACTCGATCTCCTCAATTTTCCCAGGAATTACTTTAATATGATCCTCTAAATTATTAGCGATTACCAGTTTCTACAAATAATACATTTTAAGATGTACATATGTATTACAACGAACAAGATAAGAAGGCTCATCACCTGTGCGTAGTGGGCCATACTAGAAGCCTCAACAGCGTAAATTCGTTTAGCTCCTGCTTGAGCAGCAAAAAAGGATAATATTCCGGAGCCAGCTCCTACATCTAATACAACTTTATCCTAAAAGTAAATAATAAAACATCACGTTATTTGCAATGTGCTAAAAATTAACATATCAATTTGGTAGCTTATATTTTGGATTGTCGTTAGACTTAAAAGATTAATCAAAAGAATACTAAACGTCGCAAAACATATTGAAACCAAAAACAGTCATGCTGATTGATTTATTCATACAACACACTACAAAAAAAGGAAATAAAAATAATTCAACACAATATCAATTACATCACAGTAGATGTGTGCCATTTAGTGGCCGAGCAGTTATGACGCTTGGTTACAGTGAAGACAGACCCAGGTTTGATCCTGGGTTTGAGGTGTCTAATAAGTGGCTTACTAAAAACAAGGTTTATTTTAAATAATGGATAATAATGCATCGCCCTGGTGCGCGACAACCAGGCAGTGAAAACTACATATGTAGTTGAAATAATGGTTTGTCTTATTATAGCAGACCTATTTTCAAAAATGACCTCACTTTCATTAAGAAAAAGCAACCCAGAAATAAACCCGTTATAGTTACACACAGGTTGCTTTGATTACAAGCAAATTATTATTAATTGTAGATAAATAGAGTTGTCTAATGATTTTTTTATTTATAGGTCCTGGGCCTATCACATATGACACAATACAATTTTATCTACCATATAATCATAATATAAAACGAAAACGGTATTTTATACAAGAGACATCTTCTGAATTAACTTTTCATTAAAGTGCTCACCCCATCACGCATTCAGGGACACCTATAGTTTCTTCTACAATCCCAGTAAAGAATAAATCTACCTCAAAACTAGCAATCCTGCCTATGAGCTTAGGGTTTCGATCATCTAACAAACTGAGGAAATCAGGTTCAAACCATAATTCCGATCTACACCAATACTTATCTTTCTCACCCACGCCAGTATTTGTCATTTCTATACCTTCACCTAGTACGGACACACACAGCTGTAGTGAAAGCTCTCCTTTTAAGGAACTTAAGTCCAAAAAAGGATTGGAAAGAAGCAGCTGCCTTTTTAATATTAGTAGGCAGAGGTCAAGCAGATTGGTATGGTTACCATTTACTAAACGGAAACTACGTACACTGTGGGTTAGAAGGCAAAGGAAAACCACTACAACCATTCTCTCTCTCAAGAAAATAATAATGGCTCCGAGTATGAGCAAGGGTTAAAACGAGCATTCGGTGATTACACCGACTCCAAACCGCTCCCCGGCCTCCGGTGGCCACACCGGCTGGCTGTTGTACTTACTCGACCCCCAGCTTTCCCGCGGCCCTTTTCCCCTACCGGATAAACCTCGAGCCTGGCGGGTCCGTCTTATCCATAGAGTTCCTGCCTCTAATGTGCTCTCAGCCTTCCTCTGTTCCACTTGCTTGTTCTGTGGTCTTCATAAGGTTATCTTTTTACTCCATCTTTCGTCATATTTGAAATAAAACGGAAGATTTATAGGTTTGAAACGTTTGAGTCTAGGCACTATTGTCAAGTAATATTAATGGATTGGAATGCATTTCTAGTCATTGTAGATATTCTTCACTACATTTCACTGTCTCGTCTCTCACAGTCTTCACATTCAAATCATCGTATTTTCTTTATTGAAAATATCATAGTATGCAATGTTGATAATACGAAGAATCTTTAACTGAAAGGAGTCTAGTATTTTAATGTTTCAATGTGACACAGTGCCCCACAACTGGATATCATATCTCCATATCGGTTTTATAACAATAAAAATGCTTTAATTAGGGTCGTTGTTTTCACTTTTGTCTAGATATGGGTTCTCCAGGTTAAGCCTTTGTAAAGATGGATACCTAAGTACTTTATACAGACGCTTTAAGATAGTGCTCGACTATATATGCTAACTTCTGGAACGATGTTTCTGCATTTAGTGATTTACATTAACTTATGAGTCTTAAATTTCTTCAATCATTCACACACTGCGTTAGATTCTGTTGTAAAGTTCGAGTGGCTGCAATGGGACCATGATTTGTATAATTTTACTGGGGTTGGTAGGTATATAAAATGTACAAAACGCTCCTTTGTAGTATAGTCATGTGATACTATGCACCATGTTGGGCGTACCCTGAGCAGGTGGCTAGCCTAACCCATTAACTTTTAGAAGGAGAGAATGTACTTCACGACCGCCAAAAGTGTTTGTATGATTCATCTTAACTTAATAAACCTTAATGAAAGCCAACAGCAGTATTTCATGTCTTTGAAGGCTATGTTGACTCTGAAATCCAGAGTGGTGATTAAGTATAAGCGTTTCGCCTTCAACAATAGTTTTTCAGAGTTTAGAAAGCAGTAGTAGTGGAGTGATGGGTCTGTTGATGTTAAGTCATCGGTCGATTTGTGGAATTCTTGAATAAGAACCACTTGGGTTACTTTCTACTGGACTGGAAAAATTAGTGTTCGCAGAATGCCATTGAAAATTAGCATAATTAACCTAATAGCTTTGGATGGCAGTTCCTTCATTATGCATCCAATGATTAGACCACCCTGCAATTTTTGCAGTTTGTTTTAGTAGCTATCATTATCCCCACTTCTTTAAATGAGAAAGATTTGATAGGGGGCGAGAGTTGGAAAGACGCAGTTAAGTAATTTTCTGCTTCAATGTCTTCTTCTTCTCATGGCAATGACTGAAAAACTTCTTGGAGATGAGTAACAAATATTGTTTTGCTTGTGTCATTGCATGCCCATGATCCACCTTTATTAACAATTAGAGCTACATGCAGTACATGCACCTCCCCAAAACATGGCAAAATGCATACAAACCGAAGGAAATTATTTCGAAGGTTGGGTAAGTAGTCGACTTTTCATAAGGTTGGATATTTGATAGAACCGCCCTGTTAGGGATAAAGTAATTCTAATACAAAATATCTATTAAAAACTCATTCAGCTATTCGCTGAAACTGATTTTAGATTAGGGAAAAATTTCTTCGATAAGAGTAACCTTTTTTCTGCATAACGAAATCTTACTTATGATTCCCAATTAAGGACAGGTAATGATAAAGAACACTCCTGCATATTGTACAATGTTTTTATCATTATATAGAAGGTTCCAACCGCCAGAGTGGTCCAGTGGTTGAGGTGCGGACGGACCCGAGTTCAATTCCCGGTGCTCTCTGATGCCTGGCGGGTGGCCTACTCGGTCACTAAAAATAATTGAGTACCTGCGTTCACTCGAACAAGGGGTAATAATGGCGGTCGCTTAAGACGCGGTGCTTGCCACATCGCTCCGCATCAGAGATGGTGCGCGACGACCGGGCAGAGAGAGCAAACATATGAGAGCCTTAACCTCTGAGTTTGCAGGCTGAGCTCCCACGCTGAGCGTTAGGGCCTTACCATTATTATTATTATTATTATAGAAAGTTCAAATTAATTTTACGAGAACTGATTTCTATAATATTTAAAATTTTATTCTCAAACATTCTCAAATACTTCATTACAAATGTATGAATATCTGCAACAATCCATATACATAAAGGTGATCAGAAAAATACCTATTTTATACTATCAATTTCAATAAGTCATTAGTTATATGCATATGTAATAAATGTATCCTATTAATCAACATGCTTTCAAGTTTATCTATAAACATCTCGAGATATTACATCATGTTTACGTCAGCAACTAACCCGATGACGCCAACAACAACCGCCCCCCTCCCCCCCAACCATCATTCCTGCCACATACGCACGATTATAAGAGCAGAAGCGCACGTGATTTTTTAGATTTCATTCTGAAGATGTCCGCCGCAGTTGTGGACGAAACGTCAAGAGTTTCCAAACCCCGACTACGACCTAACAACCTGAGAACCAACAACATGATGCACCAAATACACTCCCTCTTTAAATTATAATAAATGCATTATTTATTGACTTAAAAACAATAAATTAATGGTTAAATTAGGAAATATCAAATAAAATTAAATGCATGTGTGTAAACCAGTGTGGCCAAGTGGTTGAGGAGTTTGATTGTGGTGCAAACAGTCTCAAATTCAATTCTGGGCTTCATATGCCTGGCAGGCGGCTTACTCACTAAAAATAATTGAACTACATGCGTTCACTTTGAATTAATGGTAATAATGCAATTGTCTAAGTCACTGTGGTTGACACATCGCCCCATATCAGCAAAGGTGAGCAATGACAGAGTAGTGAGGGCAAAGGTATGTGAGCCTTAACCTCTCACTTCGCAGAACAATGAATTTAACACTTTTAAAAAGCATTTCATTTGAAACTGGAAGACAATTTCTTTCAATGTACTTTTTCAGCTGATTGTTGCTGATTTTGTGCAATAAACCTTATATTTGATGTATCCCCATAAAAAGAAGTCCATTGAAGTGGGGTTTAGGAAACAAGCCGGGAATTCAAATCTTTTTGCATAATCTATTGTTTGGAAAATTCGCTTCAAGATAGGCCCCTCACAATAGCAATAAGTTATGCTTCACCTTGCTGAAATTCTTCAGTGTATAGATTGACAGATTTCTACTCCATGTTAGGTGACCATCACCAGTGATAATTTGACATCCCATACCACATGTAATCCCTGGCAAGTTCAAATGGAGCTCCATATTAATATCAGGACTATAAGGAGCTCAGAAGGTGCAATTAACTTAAAGGTAGCCTCATTGCTCCAGATAATTTTGGGTAGAAATGCTGCATCTTCCGTTCATTTCCTTAGGTATCATACACAAAATTGTTTCTAAAGTCAATAAATACTGTATTTATTGCAATCTAAAAAGCGAGTACTGAGAGATATTGAATTCTATACAGTTTTATTATAGATATCCCCATTTTGGTTAAACTTCTTCAAAAAAAAAAAATTGTAGTACATACCTTGAAGTCGTTTAAGTTGCTTAATATTGCTCGTTGGTATGTATAAGTTCTAACAAAGTCTTGCAACATGTTCTGCTGCTGAGATAAATAACCATAAAACTGGAAATATTGTGTAGCAGAAGAATCTTCTGTTCGTACAGAAAATACCGAGGCACCTTTGCCAGACTTTGCTTTTGTAACTGCTATTGTGAAATTGCGGGCATCTGCAATCAACCAATAAACATTAAATAAACATAAACACAAATTACAAGATTACTAACCTTCTTCACTACAAAATTTTATGAATAGTGTTTCGGTATCCAGATTATAAATAAATGATTTGGAGGACACACAACAACAGTCTGTATTTGCATGTACTGGTAATTCCATGTAAACGCTGCCATCTGAAAAGAAAAATGTATTTCATATATATGGTGTATAATTTACAAAAATTACATATATTACACACAATTTAATATTAACATCTCACAACTTTATTGATCTAATTAGTTTTCTACATGTATGGGTAAAAAAAATATGATAAAGAGATATTAATGCAGAAAAAGCCGAATATAACATTTCAATCATTTCCTGGACACGATAGGCATAAAATTTGGTAACTTTCTAAAACCATAAGTTATTTACGATAATGGTGTGATAAATAACTTAGTTTGATATTGAAAACAACAATTACGCTCTATTTCATCTTTTGGCAGTCTTGTTGAAGTTCAACGAACTTGCTCCAACGTTTCTCCAGACTTGCGATTCGTTCACGGAAGTGGGTTTCTTCGAGGCACTCTATGTTATCTCTTCAGTTAATTTCAAACGTTATCTGTCAGTTTTGAGTGGTATAGTTCAAATGCACCAGGGGCCATTCCAGGACGTTTTTCCATGACCTCTACCTTCAATCGTTTTCAAATTAGTATTCCCAGTAATGGTTTTTCCCTCCCAAGGTGACAAAAAACCTGACGCCATTAGCTTTCCAAGGAACGGCACACTATTTAGATCGCTGCTTCGTTTCCAGTGTATACTGGTAAATCCAACTTTCACGCATAATTACAAAACGTCGCAAAAATTCCATTGGATTCTTCTTAACACAAAATCTATTTTACTGAGTTGTGGACTGACCTCACAATTGTAAGAATAATGCGATTTGATTTGTGTGGTTCTGTAGCAAAGCTTACCATATTATTTTTCACTGGTTTGGTAGGTTTAGGCAATTCTAGTTTCTTTTCACGAATAGTTCCAACAGTAGTAGCTCCTTTTATTAGCAGTTTTGTGATTAATAAAGCATTCGTAAAGACTGCCTATAGCTATGTTCCTTCCATAACATCTATATATCTTTTCTTATCCGTTTCAAAATATAGAAACATATTTACTACATGCTTGTTATTAATGTTCAATAATACTCAAACTTTATTTCGAAAATTATCTGGTTTATCCAATATATATTGTATAAATCCACATTTAGCCTTGGATGAAAATAACTGCTCATCAATAGCATAATAAATTTCTAGCTATTAATAAATTAAAATACATTCATTTGTTTGTAAATGTTTTCTTATCAAATCTTTTAAACCTCACAATTTTATTAAATAAATATCTGGTCGGCTTTTGAAAACGCAGAACCTCATTTCTTGTTCCATAAACGTACGATGTCTGAGCTTTTACCTCGCATGTATCTTGAGTACACAGTAAAGCAACAAATGTATATAATATTGCTGTATACGTTCTAATATATTCCATCACATAATAGAACTAGAAAATTGCAGATTTTACTTTGTCATTAGCATAACTTGTTTGGTCTGATTCTTTTCTAAAAGTACAAGGTAACTTAAAATAAATGGTACTTAAATAAAACATAATAAACTTATTTTACAAATACATATATAACATGAATGGTTAATTTTCCAAATTTCATTTGGCAACGCTAGAAAAGTCGGAGTATTCAAAATGCTCACTGGAGACGCCGAAAGAGAAAGCTTATTACGCAAAAACTTCATTGGTAACCGTTGTTCAGACTTTTGCTAAAAAAACACGTCACTTCCACATCAAAAAGTAAATGAAACAGTTTGGAGAGATGAGCTACATATGCAAGAAAAAAAAAACAGCACAGGACCCCCACCCGTCAACAACGCAATGGTGGAAAACATTAGTGCGACTTATTAATGAAGCCTCAGCAAGTCAACAAGTCAACGGTATCGTGCCAACAGAAAGCTTAACGTGCATAGGCACGTACTGGGTCAAATGTGTTCCATTAATGTTCTGCCCCCGTCACCTCTTGCAATTTTTTTTCTTTTTAAAATATGTGAAAAATAAGGTGTTCACACCCCCACTCCCAAAATACTTGCAGTAGTTAAAGCAGTTAATTAGACTATACCGACATGGGTATGGCAAGAACTAGACCATTGTGTAGACGTCTACTGTCTCAGAAACACCCAAATCAAACATATCTGAATGTTCAAAGAAACTTGTTAACCTATCATGTTATATCTTTATTTATAAAATAAATTTATTCAGCAGCCACAGCTATGTTTTCTCACTCTACCATACCATACAGGTGCTCTTTTGTGTTTGGAACTTTTTATTTCTTCCCAAACTTTTCCATCAGCAGCGGTTCCAACGCGTTAGCCCTCTACCTCACTCACTAATGATCTCCTCTTTTGCTTTACACGTTTATTCAAAATATTCTCCTCTTCATTAACTGTGTCTGAGGATTTATATTTGCGAGTTGTATCTATTTCAATGTTATCTCCAGTTTCAGAAAGTATCTGTTCATCTAATTGCAAACATTCTGTTAATTTTTTTGAATGAATATTTGCAACGGAATAATACGCTGAAGACAAAATATAAAATCGAGACCAAAGTATTGTTCCTTCATTTTTCCTTTTTCAAAATAGTGCTCGCAACTTGCAAAGAACACATTTCAGAATTTTAACAATGTGATACTCTCTTCTGTAGTTATAAGATTGTACTATACCCAATCCTGGGGCTCAGCATGCGATAGCGGCTCCTCAGAACATAACAAATAAAGTTAATCCGCTATAAGCTACATGGCTTTTCTTTTGTACCGATTGCACAGTCATAGGAAAGCAATCATAAACCTTTAAATTGATCAAACTGTTCGGTCACGATAAGTTTCATGTTAGATACTTGCAAATAGTCATTTGATATTCACAGTCAAATTCGCTTTTGGTCTGGAGTGAATAGACGTGGCATTTTGCGTTTTTTCATATATAATTTAGTACGCAAAATAGATGCCTGCGGCTTTTGGTAACTCGCCTTTCAGTCGTCTGTCGGCCAAAACTATATCATGGATTTTATCGATGATTTCTGACATGACAGCTGTTTCAGATATTCATTGCTTGTTCTGCCGGTCTTGCACCCTTTACCTAAAGTCGAGTCACTTAATGCAAGCAAAACCCCTTCATGTACTTCTTTCGATCTTTTCCCCCCCAAAAGTAAATAAATAAATAAAATCACATCCAAAAATTATTTGTAATCATTACATACTTATCTATACCAAGGAAGCTCTATAACTACGTATACCGTTCTTGCTGTCGTCCTCTATGAGGAGTGAATCAAGTTACTCATCAAACCACCCTCATAGTACAGTATCACTTATAAATTCAAGGTCATGAACCCAATCGTCAGGAAGAAATTGTATTTTACTTATAAAAATTAATTTTGATCTTTAAAGTTAGAAGACCCAACCTCATATACTACATTACTTTAGAAAAATCAGATAACAAGCCTAATTAAGCTTCGTAATGGTATTTACCCATAAATGATTGCATAACACGTTTACAATAAGATAAACGTACTTTTATTTAAGCAAATAATTGTGCAATGATTATTTCATCACAATAAAAATTTCTTGGTATGTAGATTCTTAAATGTACATCCCAATAATAGTGGCAAAAAACAGTCATTTAACCACAAACAAATATGAGCGGAAGATATGAGCTCTACATTAGATTTTTATAACAAAAGGCAGAGAAAATAGAATTTCTGGAATTCAAAAAAATTGTATTTTAAGATATTGTAAAAGGCAGAGCAGTTGTCATTCTTGCAATACCGGGAAAAAGTATATCATCTTCATTATTTTATTTTTTATGACTTTCTATCAAATCATGGAAGCCTCTCTCTATTCTTCTTTAAGTGGTATTATTGGTCCTCTTGTCTACTAGACACCTTTCTAGTTCTTTGCATGATATTTAAGTCATGCAAAGTGATTTAGCCACTCAATAGCAGTCATCTGATAGTTTCAGAACAAGCGTACATGAAGCTACAATTTCATTCATTACACCTTTGGTTATATAAAGAAAATATTTTCTTTTTTCGAAGGTACCCCATTTTCTTTACATTAGGTTTTGTTAAGCAGCATAAACTTGCTTTTATCACTTCAAAGAACGCCGGCCATTGCGAGATATTCAATTTAGGCGAGCCCGACACCACTCCAATTAGCTGTTCAACTTATTAGGTGTTTGGTTGGTATAGACCAGATTGGCAGGGGTTAACATTCCCCTTGTAATGTCGGGTAGCGTAAGACGTCCATTGCTATTTGATATACCCTCTCCATTCCTTTGAATGTTGGAGAAATTTTTAGAGATGTCTAACTGGTCAGATAGATCTTTGTTGTAATTTCTTGCTCGGGAGACCTCTAATAACTTTTTGCATCATAAGAAATGCCGGAATTAGACAGTTTAATTAAAATTAAAGTAGAAATTGCAACTGTCAATATTTTGGTAAAATTCATAAACTGTTTTCAAAGCCATATTTTATCCAAAGGTGTCCAGGTGAGAATCTTTCAATGTCGAAATTGTCCTAAAAAGTAATATACTTCTGACCAGTGCTGCATTTTCATATATAGGGTGTCCTAAAAAAGTACTCTTTAAATCATAATAAATGAACTTAAAAATAATAGTTTAATAATTAATTTATCATAAGGTGTTGCTGGAACCAGGCAAACATCAAAGAAGTGCAGAGACAATTTAGATGACAGTTTTACTCTCATGGGAGATAAGCAAAGCGACCTTCAGAAAGACCATGGTCATCAATTGCTAGAAACCCTCCTCCAATCTCCACAGAAATCTGTTCAAGTGGGTCGTGAGACAGGAATCCTAAATAAAACAACCGCCACTTTTCGGAGCGAATTCATTGGAGCTGTTATATTCCAAAATTAATCCTTGCTCTAATTGAAGGTGATCCTGACTAAAATTTAAATTTTGGGAGTGGCAGCTAAGCAAATAAATGACCAATGCAGGTGTTCTATCTAAAACTGAATGGAGCGGTGAGGCTACCTAAGCGACACAATTACACCTACTGGGCTGCTCAAAGATAAGGTTACTGCATAAAATCAGCAACAATTGATTATTTGGAAAATAAAATTGAAAGACAATGCCTTGTATTTACAAGTGAAATGCTTCGTCATGCTGTTTGGCAAGATGATCGTCAGTTTTAACATGAATTTAAATTTATTTAACTATTAAACTACTGTTTTTAAGTCAATAAATATCGCGTTTATTGTCATCTAAAGAGGAGGTACATTATATGGAGACACCCCGTATTTCCATAGTTTTCATGCAATGTAAAATATAAGTTTCAATGTTCTCTTCAAATGTCATTAACCAATGGCTGCCAGCCTTTTTAAAAATTCCAGTCTAACGCGTCACTTTCAAAAAAAAAAAAAAAACCGGAACTAAATGTAATATTATTCAAATGATTATCGCGACTGCATTTCATTAAAAACAGGAATTGAATTATATTTGTTTTAAGATGTTTAACATTTGCGGTTTGTTGGAATAAGACGTAACATGATCTCCGTGATCAATTGGTAGCTCTATTTCTTGAAATCCTACATCAATAGAACAATAGTCCTAGAAGTATATCAAGTAGTACCATTTGAATTTGCATCCCAGACAAATCAAATCCAGGAGACTCACGGATTAAATAGCTGAGCGGTAACGCTCATCAGTAACAGTTACTGCCACGCCTCCTTCATTTTGGAGGAACTAAGGGCAATGACTTCACCAGTAAAAAACACCAAATAATTTTTGTGAATACAATGACCGAGGAAATTTTACCATCCATTAAAATTGAGTTTGATCACCAAAAGCAGAAATATAAATAAGCTGAGGATGCATATAATTGCCAGAAAACTTCAATTTTTGGATCTTGAAAGAAAAAGACCCAAATCTTATATAATCGAAGAGGGGATAACCATAGATATTTCGATGTGTACCAAATGCATACCAAGCAGAAGTGAAAACAAAAACACCAAGACTAATAATTTCGGCAGCTGCAACAATTGAGTTTTATCGCGCCTTTGCTAAATTTTTTACAAGCATAAATATTAGAACAAATAAAATTTCAAAGCAAACACGTATTTTTTCTGTCCTAGAAGTAACATAATTTCTACGTTCTAAAACCAGAAACTGGCATTTGTTGTTTTAAGCAAATTTTGCAAAACGAGTATTAAAAGTTTTATAAAGCTACATTCTCTACATTCAGTTTGGGAAGCAACATTTAACCCTCTGGTTTCGCAAATGAGTTTTGTTGAGGAATATTTGAGTTCTCATAAGATGATTTAGATATTTTATTAGCTTAGTACTTCGATAACTATTATATTATATAACAAAACCTAAAAAGATAGGTCACTAAGTAAATTTGTATAAATGAAGCATACCAAGGTAAATCAAAAAGTAAGTTATACCTTTAATCTGTAAAACATAAAAAAACTATTGGATAGAAAAGTATGAATATTTGGTTATTTATCGAAATGGTCGCCAAGGCTTTCCAAGCACTTTTTGTATCATGTAACCAGATTCTCCCTTCCACTTTACCAATTTACAAAAATCAGACGATAGGACTCACTTATTACTTCATTCCAATCTATCATGAACTCAGGAAGTTTGTCCTTGCTCATGAACCACTTAGCATGTGAGCTCGCATTTATTAACAAGTAAACACAATCGAAGTGATCAAAATGCCTGGTAGTTATGACAAAAATTTATTAATATTTTTTGTGAGTGACCAAAATCGGTGATCTTTCATAATATCGTACGCATAATCAGGTGGTCACCATGGTTTACTGCAAAAAAGTGCCATCAAGAACATTCCCTATCCAGACCGTGAAGAAACGGGTGACTGAGATAAATAAAGGGTGTACTGCAATTGAAAAACCAGACTCCCGGTAAAAACCAAAAATTGGAGCGAATCAAAGCGTGTTTGTCCGAAACGAGTCAGTTGTCAAGCTGGCCATGCACGATGATGTTCCCAAAACTAGTCTTTGGAGGATTTTGATTGAGGATCCGTGTCTGGTCAGAAAATTTGGAAAACTTGTCCCCACAATTTGACAGAAGAGCAAAGACAAGCTCGAATAGACGTATGCCGTGATAATCTCCTTCGGTACAACTTTCGATCTCAGCTATTGAAGCAGACCCTCACCATACATCAAAGTTGGCCACCCCGCTACCGACCCCTACCGAAAAATAAGGTGGCTCAATGGCTAGGAGAGGTCGAGACCGCTCAAGGAGAGCCAATGCAAGAAGAAAGGAAGAGAACGTTGATTTTTTGTCATCTCCGCTAGTAAAGAGATCTATAAATCATTCCTCTAGACTTATATCCCGGAATGAATGGAAAATCAGGGTGTAAAATTCCTTATCATTGTCCATGATGATGCCAGAACACACAAAGCAAAGCTCGTTACAGAGAATTTGATGGAGAAAAGTGGTAAACTTGGGGTCAACACCCATATTCACCTGATGTTCATCCCTACGACTTCAACTGTTCGCAAAGTGGTATAAGAGATTGCAAAAGAAGGCTATATTTGATTTGCATCAAAAATCATCGCTGTAACATTTATAGTTAATGAATTATTAAATTTTTTTAAACTATGATATATTAGAATGAGGTAATATATGTTAGATGACACCTCTATACACACAAAGTGATTATTTACATGCTACATTCCGGTATCTGAATAAACTAGACAGATACAATGATGAATTATATTAACACAAAACACTCAAATATTCAACTAAAACCTACAATAAATACTTGCTTGAACATCCTTTACTGTCATACATTTTTTGGGCACATATAATACCAAAACTGTACCTTTCTAGAATCCAAATTGAGAACTATGTACATCTTAAAGTGCTCGGTTTGAAAACATCGAATATTTGTGACTTATCCTTGTGCTGTACTGTACCCATAAAAATCAGTTCGTGTGCCCTTAGTGAATAATAACCAGTGAACCAGTTATCGAATGTGAAGTTTCTGTATATCTTTATTTCGAGTTGTATTAAGCGATCTACAAATGCCTCGTTACTAACCAATGATTCAGAAGGTTGTTTCTCTTAGTAAGCTTCCAATTTTAGTACGTAGAATGCCTTAGCATCAACTAATGAGACATATTTGGGAATCGTGTTAGAAATGTTTACTCAAAAAATGCATCATCTCCAGAAATATAAGAGCGCCAATGATCAGGTTTTCAAAAAAAAATCATCAAAAATATATCTAATCGCGACCGGATTGTCAGTCTTTTTCCCTGTTATAGTGTTTTTATTATCAAACACGAGGCAGTTCTGTAGAAAGCATAATCCTTGGAATGACATCATGGATCTGAAAATAATTCCACTGCCAGCTGTACGTCATAGATTGTTGAGGTTTTGTCTGTTGTATTGGTTTAGACCTACATACTATATAGAAAAGTCCCATAAATTACTTCAAATCGTTCAAAGTTGCTTATTTTTCTCTTTTTGTATGCGAGTATATCATTCAACACAATGTTATTAATGAAGACTTCAACATTCATACTCTTTTTTGACATGTCTAACTTTATGCCTAGCGGATTGGTAATTATATTTTCAAACTGGGCACGAACGCTTGATCCGGGACAATTATTTGCCACTTTGTTCCATTTTTTGGGGGTAATAAAAGCCCTACGTACCTCACATAGTGCACTAGAAACTAACTCTTCACTCATTTATCAATGGTCCGTTGTACCGGTTTCCTCTAAATGATCCAGGTTGGCCCCTGCTCCCAATAATTTAACTCGTTGAGAAAAGTGGTCACTCCTTTTTACTCCTCGAATCACTACAACTGTGGCTTAAGCACTCCTCTACGAGGGTCTGAAGTCGTTGTTCTTTCTCGTAAGAGATGTATAGTTATATCTGAAAAGTGCAAAAACAACATAAAGTATCAGGTTTCCGCACATGTATCTCCCACCGATGTCTGCGCAACATCATCCCTCTCCGCGCCCTTCCCTCCAGTTACTGCGAGAGCAAAATTCCGAAAATCACGATTTCAATAAAAAAGATTTTTTAATGTCTGGTTATGAGATACCGAACTTCACCCCTCTTTTAAGGCTACAGTTGTAGACGCTCAATGACAAGAGATGCCATCCATGAAAACAATTTTCTCAGAGAATGTTATAATGAAAAAAAATAGAAGTCTGTCACTAAAATTTTTGGCGGCATGATCTGCCACCAAATCAAATGGCACCCCATGCCATTACTTTAATTTCCCCATACTTTACAGTCTACTTTCTCGTACTCTCTCTTATCTTCGGAGGTTGGCTATCAGAAGGCTAATTTGTACTTTAGATAGTGTAGCCCGGGAAAGAGTTGTAGTTGATTGATTGTACCATTTGAGCCAAGATTCTCTTCTACGTCCAAAGCCTCTTTTTTCATCTGCTTTACCCCGAATTATCTATTGCAACAGAGTTCATACTTTGAGTTTCGCATGGCATGACCCAGATATTCCAATTTCGCTTTTTAATTGTGAATAGTAATTCTTGTTATGTGTTCATTCGACGCAGTATCTCCTCGTTTCGAACTCTGTCTACTCAAGATATACGTAACATGTCGATATGTCCGCGTTTCGAACGCGTTTATTCTTTTATAAAGTTTATCTGTTAAAGTCCCAGCTTCCATGCCGTTAAGTACCATTGGAAAGATGTAACATTTTAAAATTCTCTTAGTGAGATATTAAAATCCCTATTCCATAGTAGAGGTTTAATTTCGGCTCCTTATTTCTGTATCTTGTCTCCATTCCTCATTTAGAATAGTCTCTAAGTATTTGTAGTTTGTCACTCTCTCTATTTCCTCTGTCCCCACTCTTATTGCGGTTGGTGCGTTTTTTTTCTATAATCATGTAGTTCGTTTTCTTTAAATTCATTTCCAGTCAATATTAAAAAGAGTTTGTAAGTCTTCTTCTGATTCAGCTATCAGTAAAATGTCGTCAGCATATCTAATGTTATTGACTAGTACTATTGATTTTACAGTCTAGTGAGGGAATTTATCATACAATTGATGGGTCGAACGCCTTCATACCCAAATTCGACCATGGACACAGAAGTAGCAATATCTGATTTCGTCAAAAAAAATGAACTGCCAAAAGTTATCCTGTCGAGAATGCATCTCCGTTGCCAATTTTGTCGACGCTTTTTCTAGAAAGGTGTCAGCAAGGGTTATTTTGTACAGCTCCACATTATGCAAATGGAGTTTAGCTGACGCCCGCACTAGTTGTCTTCTTTTATCACTGCTTTTCATTCCAAGAATCCTGAGACGCTAAGTCTTGGCAACGTTGATTGTTTATCGCTTTTTTTTAAATAGAGTAATAATCCGATTCACTATTGACAAGAATATTTTTAAACGCGCACAGCTGACATCATCCACGGCAAGGTTCAAAGACTAAACTGTCCACTGACGTTTAAAAATTTTATTTACTTTACCACTTTGAATTACTAACTTTCACTTAGCATATTTTTTACTCTGGCACCATAATGTAGACTAGTTACAGCACTATTCCCGGAAAAATGGAAAGCAGCATTACGATCAGTTTTACACCAAGAAAGATTTGCTATTTCTAGTATAGGAACGTGGCTTGGTTTAACTTACTTTTTAATCATTCCCGTAAAAAATTATAAGTGTTATTGAGATTTAATTTATAGTTTGCTAATGACGTCATAGCATACGAGCGAGGATCACTGGTTGCAATTATTTGCCAATTTTTCTATTGCTTTCTTTTTCCACTTTTAAGGCACTATTAAATTACATTACTCTGAAAACATCGTTTTCATTTTTTTAAATGTAAATTCTTTCATAAATATGCAAGTATAAATATATTTTTTAAAAACTTATCAGAACTTTTGCGTCTAGAATTCAATCTATAATGTATAATTAACAAATCCTCAAAATACACATTTATATTTATTTTCATAAAGTAGTTAAGTACGAAAGCTCTAGTTTTTTTTTGTCGTATTTTTAAAATTCCTGTTTTATTGAAATGTAAATTTGTCTTCCAAACATTCTTCCAAAAATTGAAAAGGGAAGTGGGGAAGCAAGTTAGACCCAGAAATGTTAAAATAGATGAGGAAAAAGAAGCGAACTGGCAATACAAAAATATTCAACAGAACACCAAAGGAGTGGAAAAAGAACTTCATAATACCAATCCATAATAAAAGTAATGAAAATAATATGTCTGCCAACAATCTGTGTGATAATAAAAAATATTACGAGAAATCATCAAAACAGAACCAGAAGATAAACCATAAACAGTAAAATATTACAAAAAAAGCAATTGAAAAACAGGAGATATTATGAATATCATAGACCTAAAGTCTGCGTTAAATACAGTAACAAGAAAAATCATTCTAAAAAGTCTGCAATTTCCACAGAAGCTGACAAGCGGTAAAAGTATTTACAGGATAGTATCGAGTAAAGTTCAGCCATATGAAGAGAGGCCAACGGAATTCCTAATGGAAAAGAGGGGTGAATCAGAGAAAGCTAAACCTCCTGTTATTTCCAATAATAAATAGATTGAATAAAAACAGAGGAAGAGACACAAAACCAACACATGGTAGTAAGATATAGAAATATAGTGTCGATAAAGATAGAGAACATATGATGAACAATTAATGTTTGGAAAAAAAACTAGAAAAACTATAAATAAACAGAAACGCCAATAAAAGCAAGATGGTAGTGTACCGTGGAAAGAACAAAAATTGGAAATGGGAACTAAGTATGAGTTCTTAAGAAGTGTAATAATATTCTATGAAAAAAAGAGAAATGCACATCGAAAAGCAAGTATATAATATCATAACAATGCCCAAACTGAATCATAGTATTGGCAAAGAATCCAGAATGCAGTCGAAATGTAATGTTTAAGAATAATTACCGGTAAAACGAAATAAAATTACATCAAAAACGACAACATTAGGATAATGGTAGAATAAATACCAATTATGGGCAAAATAGGAAGACGCAAATTACAATGGCTGAAACATATCAGACGAGTGAAAGAGAATCTATTTGGATAAGAGGACAAAAGGAAAAGGTCAAAATAAACATGGACGGATAGGATGATACAAAATTAAAAAGAGAAAGCAAAAACCAATAAGACAAATGACAGCACTAGCCAGGAATCGAACCGAGTATACGAAATGGCTACTATGGGAAACAAATCGGAGCATATTCACTTCTCCGGTTGCTTCTTCACGTTTTTGTCACACAACAAGCGTCGTTTCTGCCCAAACAATTTAAATTTGTATCATCTGCAAATAATATACTTTTCCAAAAATTGAAAGGCATTTTCGAAAATCCTTTTGCAAACTCAACGAAAAGAGGGCGCTTAAATGTATAGTCAGGTCCATAATTTCTAGAATGTTCCGTGGTAATTTTCCGATTTTATCTTACCAATTATGCAATTTCCACATTATCACGAAAAGTTGCTGTTCTTTCTCCTTGTGTCCACATCTCTAAATAAGTTCGCAACACCACCCACATATTTCGTTGTGCTTATATTATCGATACCTTTATCTTTAGTGTCAAAATATTCTCCTCTATCAAAAATATCAACCTCGGGGTCACCCTAAATCTCCAAGTTCCTTTGAAGATCTTCGAAGTTTTTGAAATATATTGATCTGCGCATTCATATCGATCTTGACTTCGATAACAACTGTAATAATCATCACCATTATTTGCAGGTAATTAACTATCTATTACTTTAAAAGTGTAAGGAAGAAGAGGAAGCAAGTGGAGAACTACTAATATCATCCCATTCCACAGAAGAAACAAGGGCCATCCCCTGTTGTTATGGTAACCTCAAATATTTGATAAGGTATCCAATAGCATCCCAAAAATCAAGAAACTATACTTCACCGAAAAGAGCCAAGTTATGAGGTAATTATTTTTAATTGTCAAATATGCTTTAAAAGTAAATCTCTTCTCATACAAGCAAAGAGAAGTTTCAATAGATATAATTTTCAGTGAGGTAAAAGAGCATAATCTAATTGTCCACGATGGAACTTGTTCACAAGTCTTTCCCCCAGCATTTCCTCCACCATAGAACTCTGCACCTTGATTGTTCATTTATAGCTAGAAGAAAAATTCGTATCTCGGAATCTCACCAAGTTTACTTTCTTCCAATTTGTTGATGTCTTAGAAGTTCAGTCGCCCATTCCAAATAGCACGTACATTAATCAATAACTAAGCTTGGATCGCACTTTGGCAGTTCAAAAAGATGAAACAATTATCAAATAAGGCCAAGCTCAAATACCATCCAATATTAATCTACTGTCATGCCTGCAATAAGTCCAGCCGATCAACTTGTCTCCTTTGTATACATGTATGAAACAAGAAAATCTAGAGGCAGCGCAAGTTAGATTGGGTTCTCAAATCGCACAAACTATGTTCCGTTACCCAAACATCTATGTTGTGGCCAACACTTCTGCCATCGTCAATAAGGTAAAATAGAATACTACCAAATGCATCGAACAACTTTCTGCTTATTTGTGATTCAAGAAAACTGTTCAAGAATAATAAAGTGATGGAGTCTGTCGAGCCTGTCAACGCCATTTTTGCCAAGAAAGGCGACTGGATTGATTCAATCTCTGGATCTTTCTTTCAATCGACAATTCAAGCATTTGGTGAGAAAGTTCCAAGATCGCATTCCTGTTAAAACTCCTCTCTTCATCTCCCCAAAAAGAACCACATATTGAAGTTCTACTCGTTAACAATATATCAATTCCACCAAGAATGCTTTGTCGATATAATTCTTTAAGGTAGGAAACGTTCTAGAGAGACCTCCCCCAATGTATGTTTCCGAAGAACTTCCAAAGTGATCAAGGCGAGCAATGCAATACATGGTTCATCAGGTGTGCTCATTGTTGTATCTCTGTTTAGAAACATCATTGGTATCTCAACTGGATTATTGTTAAAGGGTACACTTCGATACTTCACATCTCATATGTCTTGGGTGACACAACAAAAGGCCATCACACTGATATTAAATTGTATATAAAATTTCAACGTGATCGGTACACAAAGACTCCATGACATTCCTAGTTTAACATCCGCCTTATAATCTAGACTTAGTTCCATTGGAGTCCTTATTATTAAAAAAACTTTAAGGCAATAAATTTAAAATCGCAATTAGTTATTATCTTGCAGACCCCCCAAAGAGTTTTTTCTGAAAGAATGGACTGGAAATATAACAGTTAAAATAAAAGATGTGCAAATTTTCCCTTATGACTAGGTAGATCGCTCTAGTATTTTTATACAAGGTGTATGATTAAACTTGTCCAGAGCTAAAAGTCAATTTGTCGACAAATAAAAAAAGACTTGCCTATAAATGTTTCAACTTTCTTGCGTTTATAAACATATACACTTCTGAGATAAAGAAGTTACAGTCCAACTGCACATTTAAATCTAATCCTCCATTTCTGAATAGTTACCATGAATAAGATTACCAGATAAACCGTTTTTCAACTACTTTAAAATTTCCCTTAAACCCCCTCCTGGAGATTCATACATACAGACCCTCCCACCCTAGTCTCGTGTATAATATTGACAAATCTAAAACCCCCTTCCATGCCTTTTTGAAATTATAAGTTTTCTATCTACGTGAAATATAAATAAGCTATTTCAACCTCTAACAACCACAGTTAGACACTTTTCGGTATATTGAAGACTACATATGGCATCAGCAAAATAAAGCCATCCTACTTCTCCTATATGGGATGAGGAAATAATTAAGAAAATATATAAAAAATTATGCTACATGGGGATTCGAACTCACTTATTTAATCCCATCATTAGTCAAGTCAAAATTCATATGGCTCAAGTAGATAAAAATTCCTGTTGGAAACAGAAAAATTCCTAATTCAACTAAACAAATTTTTGGACTTTGGTTGTTTTGAATCCATTTCAGATCATGGTCCTTTGCTCTTGGAACTAACTTCTTGGCAAATTATATGGGGTGAAAATAGGGCATAGGGATGGTGTCCTTGGTGAGCTCATTCTTGATCGAATTCTAGCAGTAGACATGGACCGTAAATCTTCTAGTGGAGTTGACTGCATATGCAGTGAAAAAAATGATGGTGGAACAAACCAGATTGAGTATGATTTGCCCATATAGTATGCGCCCTGCTAATTCACGCCTTCAATTCTTGAAACATTCTCATATGCACAACCCTGAGAAAACGGTGATCTGGCGAGGTCATTTAGTTGAGAACAAGATACCCGAGTTACTATTGGATGACGAGCATTTAAAGTCATGAACTTGACAGTTTACGATTCTACAATAGTGACAGCCCATTACCGTTTGGGACAATTTGTGACAGCAAACTTAAAGCAGTGACTGGTTCTTAGAAGTTGTCAAGGAGTGTGTTACTCGGTTCTCGAGACCTATCTCAACTATAATTGGATCTGATGTGATTTCAAACAGATGATTCGTTTATACATAGAGTTGAACGCGTCAATATACTACTAACATCAGTAAGAAGACACATTACAAAGGCACACCTATTGACAAGTATCTTGATGTGGAAGCAATGACTCGGAATGTCCTCATAGAATCAAGCAATAACAATTTAAGATGGTACTCACTCGTACCCCTACAAAATCACGAATATCCATTTCCAGAAAGAGACCTGGATTACCGATTCTCAAACCATTCCAACTCAAACACTTCTTCGAAGAATCAGCTTCTGATGCTAACATTTTCCGCCAAATAACATACAAACCCTGATAAGACCGCGACTTTATTAGCATTCGTGAAGAATTGGAGATAGGGCTACAACATTTCTTCAAAATAAAGAAAAACAATCAAAAGACCTCAAAGCAAACGAATCCCACGAATGTACGTCAGTAATCCTAACGCAATCCTAACACGATCAGTCCTAAGTTTAGTAGAAGACACGAGAAAAATGGTTGCTATTGTTGATAACGTTGGGGAAAAATTGCTCAGTAAGCTCAAAAGTCTTGTTAATGAAGGTTTGAACAAGAAACCTTCAAGCTTCATCGGTATAGACTCCAATGAGCTGCATGAGTTCCCACAATTGAACCCCGTGGAATTAAATACTTACTCTACGGTCGTCATATCAACTGCGATATGCCAAGTCATACTACTATGACCATGCGCACATTGTGAGCAAAGAATCGATAGACTACGAATGGGATCAACATGGTATTAACGTTATAAATCAGAACCTGGCCCCTAAAGGCTAAAATGGAAAACAATTGTGCCACAAATGCTATCATGACCTGTATAAAAACACGAAAATACCTCTCCAACTACGAGTTCAGGTTTTCGACCAATACGTCCTTCCTATCTTAACAAATGAAGTACCAACATGGACTATTATAAAACAATAGTTATAAGTTACGCAACGAGCCATAGAGAGATAAAAACGAACGAATGAATTGACAAAGAACAACATATATAACAAAGACAGTAACAAAGAAAATACTGTGCAAGGCTCAATAATATTTAAAGACAACAATTGGAACAGTAAAATAATACGATGAAGACCATGGTAGAGAAAATGAAACAGAGGACGACCACCAGCGAAATGGTAGAAAAGGCTAGAAGAGAAGAAGACTGTCTTAGTCATATTAAACTATTTACCAAATTTCTTGTAAAACAAAGATACTTCATGCTTTTGCTTCAATAACACTGTTAAAATCTGCTAAATATTTTATGATGTACGTCACACTAACATTATATTAGCGCTGCAAATATATTTGTATTGTTTAAAGTACAAACCAAAACTTTAATTTTTCAATGGAATCATTCAATTTCTTTTATATGCATGTTTGAATGATTAGAAGAGTTATATAATAAAATTGAATCCTCACGTCCTCAAAATAGAGAACCCATAAACTGATTTCTCCAAAAAAGCCTGAACACTACAAGCCAATATACTGTTCAAAAACTTTATAGAGACCTCTTTATCAAAGGCCAAACTTTATGACACAACAAAACATAGCTACCGCTATAAAAATTGGTAATATGGACAAGCATCTTTAAAAAGGTTCTTTTATACCCTCATTACATAAAAGGTCCAGATATAAAATAAAAACCCCTTCAAAATAGTTATTTACGCTTTGTCTAACCAGGAAAGGAGGGAGTTAAATCGGACGAATGTGGTAAATGCGGAAAAATTTCATATCTTAGTTGATTCTGTAATAGTTTTTCCCTACTCGAGGTAATAAATAGGGAAAATTTACATCTTGTGTGAACTATTTGGAGTGTCGTTGGTATAGTTGATCATCAGATTCACATGGCTAAAAAAGTATTGTGTGGTCACGACCTCAATTTACAACTGAGAATATGTTTAATACGCTGCTGTGTATTCACAGTTCTTCTCTATAAAGTAGAAATCTTGCACGTTAACAGAGGCATTCCTCAAACGACTGGAAGCCTTTAAAGTATGGACATACAGACGTATACTGCGCATAATGAAGAAGTGTTAGCAAGAATGGGAAACGGCAAAGATTATACAAACAATTAAAATACGAAAAATATAAGACAGCCAGACACATACAACATCTTACATCTAATCATACAAGGAAAGATCGAAAGTAAGCGGGGACCTAGAAGAAGAAGAACCTCATGGTTGAAAAACCTAAGGCAATTGTTTGGACAGACAACAGAGCAGCAGTCGACAAAGTGATCATAGCCAATATTCACCTTAAGAAGAAATTGGCCAAAACCACATTATGAATTCTACGAATGATTTTTGAAGCGATAGCTGCTTTTGGAACCCCTCTGTTTTACTCTGTCGCACTTAAATTTGTTTACTCAAAGTAGAACGCTTTTATAAGAAAGGCACGAGTTTCTCAACGTTGACACCGTAGATTGTTATTCGCCAAACCACCCACATTCTCGGGGCTATAGCCCTTCGTACGCTTTAGTCGTCTCTACTCTTTCCTATTTTTTTCCATTTGCTGTATTCTCAACACTCGCAGATCTGCTGTTTCTTCATCTAGCAACCCGCTTCTTGGTCATCCAATCGATCATCTGTGGTGTTTCAGTTTCCATCCGCCCCATTGCTTTTATTAACGAAACTATATCTGGTTCCTTAAACCATTGGTACAGTTCACTTATTTTCTCTAACCAGTTAAAATATTCTTCTTAGTATTTTCATTTCGAAATAACTAATGTTTATAACTTTTATGTTTATACCATGTCTTTGGCCCATATGTTGTACTGGCCGGATTAGCGTTCTATATATTTCTTATACGCGTTTTCACTTCTGCACTATGTGTATTGGTACTATTGATTAAAACATCCAGATTTATAAGATTTTGTTTGTTAAACATTGTTCATCTTATTTAGGCACTTTTATTTAATTTTGCCTAAATTTTCAAGTTGTTACTTCAAAGATAAGAGTGAGCAGGATAGATTATCTCTTTATCTGAATTCTTCTGGAAGAAAATGGTATATAATTTTGTCCAATAGTTAATTTTATTGGTCTGATATGTTTACTAATTTTTAGATATTCTAATAGGTTGGTGTGTTTAAGGTTTATTCCGGATTTGTAGAACTTCTTTTTTCCACTTACAACGTTGCTTTCCTAGTTGGTACATATTCGTGCTTTCAAATTCTTTTTCACATCATTGGCTTTATGTATTTTCCCCCTCCCTTGCCTTTATGTTTTTCTGTCATTTTGTTTTCTCTTTGTATCATTTTTCTGTATACTTCGTTTTCCTTCCTTGTTGGCTCTTCACAATCTGCACCAAACCAATGATTCCTTTTTCTTTGTATATAAATGACCGCTACTTTATCTGCTGCTTGATGTATTGCTTTACAAACATTCTTTCTTGCCTCTTTGAAGTGTGTTAATATTCGTTGATGATTTTTATCGAAACCCTCATTCATCTTAATTGATGAGCCATTTAGTTCTTTGTTATTTCAATTTTTTATATTCCTTATTAGGTCTACTTTTATGGGTCTGTTTTTATCTTCTTGAAATATTTTGACTTTACTTTATTCTTCTGGTACTTCGTATATTATAGAATTATTTCTTCTAGATTTCTTTATACGATTTTATTTAATCTGCTTTGACTTCTTGTTTTAATTTATCCACCTTAATATAGAACAAATTTAATCTTTCCAAGATTTTATTTATCGCATTTGATAATCTTCCAGTTCGGAACATGACGTGGTCTTCGTTTATTTTGATTTCACAGCCTTTTCGTCTTTAAAATATCCACTTGTGTAATTTGTTTAGTCTGTTCAAGGTAGTCGCGCTGTAATTTAAACTTTTAAATATATTCGCGAACTACTTTATCGCTGCCTAATTACTTGCTCGTTATTACTGATTTATAAATATTATAAACAGGACCAAACTGTCTCTGGTCGTCTTTATGACACCCAACCCTTCTACAGCCTCTGTGCACTTCTGACTCTAGGTCAGCCTCAGCTCCATCAGTAAGACCATCATAAGCTTAGTCCATAAACAAATCTGCCCTGGTTGTCTTACTTGTTATCAGAAATCATGTACCATAAGTGTTGAGTCATGTCAGCTCCTTTTCTCTCCTGATTCCTCTTCCTACCCAGCGATTTTCCTGAATTACCATAATGCAATATTTTTGCTAATTTCTGGAATGCTCCCGGACTCCAGTTTTATTTTGTTATGGGGCCTCCTCAATCCACCCACGTATTGAATAAAAGATTAGTTACTTATAATTGATCCATTACTCTATATACTCATCGATGACTATTTTAAGATTGCTAATAAATCTTACACCACACCATTGAAAAGCCTTCTTTATATGGTCAAACTCGCATGGTTCGGACACAAGCATCCATCAATGCAGTGTTCGCAAGCAGAACCTAACGGCTCTTGAAAATAAGCATTAAAATATCCTGGTTTCAGATAAAAGAATTTCCGCCGTAGAACATCTGAACAACCGGTGTTGGAGTCTGAGTTAAGCATGATCACTATATCGGAGTATGTAAAAAAAGTGCAAAAGTGGTTTCAACAAGATTCAGCACTAGACGATAAGGTCTGCAAAACTTTGAGTATATCACACCTGACGAGTGTTCTTCTTCAAGCCCAAAGTTGATTCTAGTGGATTGACAATCTGCTCTAAATGAAAAGGTCCATGTTGCATATTAGCCAAGTTTAAACCTTTTGGAAAGATCGTTCTACGTGCAGCAACATTTTGAGTCAAGGAAGTGATATGTACTGAAATCGACAACCTGCCGTCTCCAGGTTTATGTGAAAACCGATGGAGACCATTGAAATAAAAATTATTCTTTGTCTCGTTAGATTTCTTCCTTTATTTTGGTACATATTAAACTTGATACAGTAACACATACAAGGTGCCCAGAAAGTTCCAACTTAGTTGTTTTCTAAAGATTAATTAAATAAACGCGCTTCTTTTAGATGTATGTCCGCACCCAATCTCTTCAAAAAGGACCACCCTCCTTTGACCGCAGGAAGTTAGCTTGTTTTGCGTTCTGAACACCCTATATATATATATAATGCAGCAATACAATTACAATGAATGTGGCAAGATATCAGTACATAACAATTTCAGTTGCTATATTTGGTGTTTAAACAGTGAACATTAAAAAAGCCGAAACAATAGCAAATAACATGGATTACATAAAATATGAAAAGCCAATTGCTTTCAAAATATCCCACAAAATTTTCGCAACAGCTAATTAAGCTGATAAGTAAAAAATTCATGGCCAAAATCATAACGAATATTTATGGCTGCAATACAATGAAACGTAAATATAGGAACATAAACAATTCCCACTGAAATACAACGAGCAATTCAAGTAACTCACGCTTTCACGCCGCCTAATCCAAAGCACTTTTGGCAATAATTTGATGATGTTGCATCCAGCATGACGAGGTGGACCACTAGCCGGCAATTTGCAACAACATTCGGCTGGCCAACTCGCACCAAAACAAACCCTTTCGTTCCCAGACTACATGCTTACCGCTGATTATTTTCACGTTGAGCCCTTCTGGGTCGTAATCCAGCCTTAAATGAACACATTTCGGAAGTTTCGGTGTTAAATCACCATCACTATTCATAACAGAAATATCAACTTCATAGCAATGCTGCGCCATTGTGCGGTCCACTGCTAGATGGGTAAATACATACAGGCCGCGAGCACGCGAAACACAAAAACGATTTTAATTTCCAGATCGCGCTCAACGTCACGAGAGAAAAGTTTACAGCCTGGCTATTTGAACAGTAATACCAGCGTTCTATAATTTTGACATTCGTTACCGACAGCATCCAAGGACGCCACTCTTGCTTGTGTCTCACATATATACTAGCGGTAAAATAGACACCGCTTTACAGCCGTAATTTATTTTTTAAATATCTTTTAATGTATTCTTTTAATGCTATTAACGCAAAGAAAATTATTCATACATTGCCGAATAAAATTTTTAAACGTTCAATATTAATTTACAAAATTATATAACAGATGGCACTAACAAAACTCTCTTAAAGACATCAAAAATCAATTATATATTTAAGTATTTATTAATTAAAAATGTTGCAATTAATTAAAACATTTTTGGTGTCATATTTAATTGATTATTAAATTAAAGGTATTCTACTTGACAATATTTTATTATAAATTATATATAGATAGATAAATGTACATTACACACCAATAGCAATTTGTTAAATCTGCATATCTCACAATATATGTACTATAGTTGTCATTTAATTTTAAGAATACTTTTTAATATTTATTTCTGGTATATTATTTTTTATATGACATCGACATTAGCCAGTTCTTTAATTTAGAAAGGTATCTATGATAAAACCAACAAAATAAAAATAAAGAAGCAATAGACATAGAACATCCAAGTTTTAAGTACAAACGAAGATGGGATTTTTAAAGAATAAGAAAACATATACAAGAATGAATACATATACTTTTGGAGTGAAGCAAAGAAAGCAATGAGAGCAAAAGCGAGGGTGATAGGCGCAATAAGAAAAAAATAACGAAAGAATATAATAAACTAGGACCCAAGAGACAAAATAATTTTAACAGTTGACTTGAAAATAAAAGAAATAGATATAAAAGCATAAAACAAAAACCAAACAAGAAATATCGTGTTAGGAGATTTGAACGGAAAAGTGGGTGAAGTCCTTGACAGTAAAAGAATTGGACGATATGGGGAGGACGTGGTCAACGAAAACGGAGCAAGATGTCTGGAGCTCTGTGAACAATACCCACTAAAGATACTAAATGAATTTTTTCAACACATAGACCAATAAATACACGTGGGTTCCGCTTTGAAACATTTTCTGGACTTTAAAGTAGCCTTGCAGACTGTTTTCTTTTGTTTGAGGGTCTTGACTTTTCCATTACTAAAGTGGGACTTGCACCACTTCCTCCGGTTTCACATCATCGTCCTTTCCAAAACAGGCTTCTGCGCTGGTACGCTGGACAACCCGTAGATAAACTGATCGCGGAATCGCTCGTTGAAATCCGCGAATTTGAACGTAGTGTCCAGTTTTTGAAGCTCCAGCAAGTACGAGAACACTGATTCACCTTGCTGCTGGCGGCGGTTGGCGAATCGGAAACGTTCTACTAGGGTCTTTGGTGCGAGCTTGAAATACACCTCCAGGACTGTGGCGAGATCTTTGAGGGGTTTGGAGACGAGCTCGTCTGGTGCTACCAGGTTGGACAACGGGGAGAAGGCGGCTATACCAATATTGAAAGGGAAGAAGTTCGGCAGTGGTCTGATCAATCGCATTGACCTCTAGCAAACTGTCAGAAACCTTGACCCAAGTTTCGAAGCTCCTTAATTCTCCAATAACTGACATTCTCGACTACTGTGAACTAACACAAAAAAGTAACTGTTAGTCAACCATACACTAATCTGAAACTTCTATTTCAGTTTAAACTGTGATGAGAATTTGTATCGATCTTGAGAATCCCATCCGCATCGCCAAAAAAAGGAAAGATACCCAGAAACCGACGTAATGTTAGACCATCATCAGTTAGCGGTCGTAGTAAACGTAAGATTGAAAATAGTCAGAAGAAAAATAACAAAAATTACGACATAAGAAAGCTAAAAACCTGGCATCGCACTTACTTAAGAAATAAATTAGCCGAATATAACTAAAGATTGAAGTAAACGTTATCACCGAAAATCATTTAAAACCCAACAAGAATATCAAGAAGAAGCCGTGGATTCTGGCGAGATTCTACAACTAATAAACCAAAGAAAAATTTTGAAAAACAAAGATAAGAGCGAATATCTCAGACTCTACGGACACACACAAGTAAAAATAGAGAAGCCAAGTAAAGACAATTAGAAAAAAATATGACAACTTTAACATGGCACAAGGAAATGTCATAATAGAAAAATATGAGAAGGTAAAACTCCATCACTATAGATGGAGTCAGATTAGCGGCTAGTCAGATAAAACAACTTCCATTCGGAATTCCTCGAACTATTAGATGACTATGGTGTCAAACAGTTGACCATCACACAGGTAATGCTCCTTAAGATTGGTTTAAAACTCAATTTATAACAATACTCCAAAAATTATAACCAAAGAAATCCAAGGAACATAGAACTATCAGCCTCATGAGGCGCCTATTAAAGTTATGTTTAAAAATCGCTCTTAAAAGAATATACAGAATTTTGGAAGAACGCATGTCCAAAGTTTAGTTTGGATTTTGAGGCGTACTGGGAACAAGAAAAGCCCTATTTAGTATGTAGGTGCTGTTTCAGAGTTGTAAGGATGTTAATATTGATATATACATTTGTTTCGTTGATTATTATAAGCGCATTGTGCTAAAATGTTTTATAGATAGACTACGTAACTAAATTATTCGAAGAATGAAGATATATGCTGAACTGCATTATCAATATCATGATGAATTTTTAGCAGAAGTTATTCCAATTGATGTATTTATTGCCTAACGCAGCTGGTAATTTATTTTCGATGATTTTAGTACTTATTGTTATTAAAACGGACGAATGATCTGATGGCAGGTTATAACAAAATTGTGCTAAGAAAAACTTTTTCCGTGTTCCTTTAGTAACGCCAAATCCAAAAATCAAAACTCTTATTTCTTTCGGTGGGTCGATAAGTGGATATATGTTTTCATTGGTAGCTTCCATAGTCTAAAAGAGTTGTCTTTTTTTGGAATCATTAGTCTAGATCTCTACGTTAATCACTAGCCGCTAGAAGCTGAAGAAAGGTTCAAACGAGCAAGAGCTACTTTTGACAAAGTCTTAGGTAACAGCAAACGCAACACAGCAATACAAACTACAGTATTAAGATGTTATAACTTCTCATGATTACTCTATGAGTGCTGAGGCATGGTCTTTTACAGATCTATTGCAGACAAAATAGAGAGTTTTGAAATATGGTGTTATAGAAGGATGTGAAAGGTCTCATAGACGCAACATAGAAGTACCACGATAAATAAAAAATATATAGACTGCTTAGAGTATATAGTCAGGGACTTAAAATATGAGCTTGTGAAATCAACCACGGAAGATAAAATCTGGAGTGAAAGGAGCAAAAAACATTCTAGTTAAATAATTTGTAATTATCGGAAATGTCAATAATAACAATTTAGAATTGGAACTATAAAATAAAATAGACCAACATGATAACCAACATCCCCAGAAGATAAAACAACAAAAGAAGAAAAAGAATGAACCCAAATACAACCCCACCTATGCCGGCAATGCAAACCAACGAAAGTAATCAATATAACAGAACAGGCAATGACACACCAACAGATACAGATATGAACGACGAAGAGAAATCGATTGCAAATGATACAGCTACTGACAAAGACAAAAGCAGTCCACCCACCTCAAAGAAAAGAAAAAGAAATTCAACCACAGATAATCCCAATTTAAAGCAACCTAACCAATTGACTACGTCTAACAGATACGGAATTCTTGCACAAACGAAAAACAATAACAATAATGACAATCAACAAACCAAAACTGCAAAACCTCCACCAATATTTATCCATGGAGTGACTAATTATGATAAAATAATTAAAAATATTATTAAAACCATCAAGAAAGAACAATATTATACGTCAGCAACATCAAATAATACGATCAAAATCAATACTTTTACCGCTGATTCCTACAGAAAGCTGTCAAGGCATCTAAAAGAGGAAAATATAATATTCCACACTTTTCAATTAAAAGAAGAAAGAGTTGCTATTCGGAAGCTGTACCATTCTGTACCACTAGAAATCATAAATAATGAGCTAGCTAAACAAGGACATAAAGTGCACAATAGGATAAATATGCGCCATAGGGTAACCGAACAACCTCTTCCCCTATTCATGATTGACCTTGAACCAAATGAAAACAATAATAAAATCTTTGATGTAAAGTACATCGGGAATATAGTTGTATCGGTAGAATCTCCTAAAAAGAAGAACATTATCCCTCAATGCACCATTTAGAGGAATAGCAAATACACCTCGCCTCCAATAAGCTCCTCCTAACCTAAATGAATTCGCTCCTCTTCGTAACCAAGCTAATAACCACAATGGTGAAACACAAAGGTTTACTCAATCCTCAAGCATGGGCCAGAAGAAGCAACAATCCCCTAACTCAAGACCAACAGCAACTTAACACCAACGAAGTACTTACAAATTTCCTCAATTAATTCAAAAATATGTTTTCCCAACTAATAAGTCAGAATAGCATGATACTTAACATGCTTTCCACAGCGTAAAAATGGCTACTTCACTGCGCATAGCTTTGTGGAACGCCAATGGTATCTCTAACCATATTCTTGAAGTAATAACTTTTCTACAATTACAACAAATTGATATACTACTTATATCAGAAACTCACGCAACAAGTAGGACAGTAATTAAAATACCGTATTATACTGTATATTATACTAATCACCCTGGTGGAACGGCTCATGGCGGATCAGCTGTAATAATTAAAAATACGATTATCCACCATGAAATAGAGTCTTATCTAACCGAAAAAATACAAGGTGCAGCCATAAAAGTTAAAGCCTTTCCCTACTCATTTGTTATATCAGCCGTGTACAGCCCGCTAAGGCATGACATTTCGTCTGATGAATATGAAAATTTTCTCAGATCCCTAGGAAACAAATTTATAGTAGGAGGGGGCTGGAATGCGAAAAAATACTGCCTGGGGCTCTAGACTTATCAACCCTAAAGGACGCAACCTATTAAGAACAATTCAGAGAAACAATTATGATTATCTATCAACCGGAAAACCTACCTATTGGCCTAGTGATCCACTGACCACTCTCTAGTCATCATTACTGTCAGTACAACAATAATCGCAAAAGAAGTGCCTGCTAGATTGTGTAATAAAAATACGAATTGGGATAAATTCAAGAACCTGTTAGAAGAAAACATTAACCTAACCATTAGATGATCAAAGATAATCAAGATCTGGATGAAGTAGTCCACCATCTAACGACAATGATCCAGTCAGCCGCCTGGCAAGCCACACCAACTATTGAAAATCTCACTTCTAAAGATGATAATATTCCCCGCCATATACGAAACCTAATCACTGAGAAACGAAGAGCTCGGAAAAATGGCAAGTAACAAGGAACAGGCAAGATAAAACAATCTACAATAGGCTTACTCATCAACTACATAATACCCTTATAGAAGCACGCAATTAAACATTTAAAGAATACATTGCAAAACTATCTCCTAACGATTATATAATCTGGAAAGCAACTAAGAATTTTAAGAGGCCAATACTAGCAATACCACCAATCAGAAAACCTAATGACACGTGGGCCAGAACAGATAAAGATAAAGCGGATACATTCGCAGAATATCTCGATAACGTATTTACTACCCCAAACCCACATGATAACAATGACGTCACAGAAGTTCAAGATTTCCTGACTGCTCCATGCCAGCTTTCGCTACCAATAAAACCCTTCTCCCCATCAGAAGTCCTTCAGCAAATTAATTTTACGAATAAAAAAGCCCCTAGCTATGATATGATCGGAGAAGTTCTGCAGCATCTTCCAAGGAAAGCACTGGTTCTTCTTACTACCATATTTAATAGTATAATGAGGTTAAGTACTTTCCAGTACTGCGGAAGTATGCTCAAATTACTATGATTGCAAAGCCTGGCAAACCACCTAACCACCCATCTTCCTATAGACCTATAAGCCTTTTATCCTTAATGTTTAAGATTTTTGAAAGGCTCCTACTGAAAAGAATAAAATAAACAGTAAATCTTAACCAGATAATCCCACCCTATTAGTTCGGCTTTCGTGAAGCCCACTCAACGATACACAAATGCCACCGAATCGTCAATCAAATAACAGAAAGCCTTGAAACCAAAAAGTTAACTACAGCTGCATTCCTAGATATAAAGCAAGCTTTCGACAAGGTCTGGCACACAGCCTTGCTTTACAAGATAAAATTACACTTCCCAAGTCCGACCTATCTACCTCGCCGAGAGATCCTTCCAAGTCGTGATAAATGGCTTAACCTCTGACTATCATCAAATCCAATCAGGAGTGCCACAAGGTAGTGTTTTGGGTCCTTTACTCTACCTGATCTATTCATATGATACGCCAACCACACAGGACACTTCTATTGCCATTTTTGCCGATGACGTCGCCATATTATCAACCAATGACAAGCCCGCAGCTCAATTACACCATCACCTAAACCCACTGCAAGATTGGACTCGCAAGTGGAGAATAACAGTAAACAGTCAACTCAAGTAATCTTCACTAATAGACGTCTTGATTGCTCTCAAACTACTTTCAACAATATTGTAATTCCAATCAAGTCTGAAATCAAATACCTAGGAGTGAACCTTAATGCAAAACTCAACTGGAGCATGCACATCAAAAATAAGAGAAAACAAATAGACTTAAAGGTGAAGCAAATGTACTGGTTAATCGGAAGACGTTCGCAGCTATCGCTATCAAATAAATTATTATTTTATAAGACAATCATAAAGCCCATTTAGACTTATGGTGTTCAACTTTGGGGCTGCGCGAAAGCATCCCATACAAAAATACTCCAAAGGGTTCAGTCTAAAACCCTTCGCGTAATGACTGATGCACCATGGTATGTAAGTAACGAGACCATCCATAATGACCTGAAGATCCCGTATGTAGCTCTGGATTTCTTCGTATTGCCAAGCCGTAGTACGTATTTAATTCATTTATAATAGAATCTGTCGATTTCCCTGTTCCTTTTCCATCAATGCCTTTGGTGTTTTTTTAGCATACGCTTTTGTACGTAGCTAACGCATTCTTTTTTTCAACGACATAATTTTCACCATATACCATAGCCTCCGAAACAGATTTAAATCTAAACCTTTATATATGGGTCAGTTTGACGAATTTCATTGCAATATTTTACGGGCACATTCTCAAAACCCCAAACTTTAAGAAAATGCCAGATAAAAAAATCGATTTTTTTGGACCGGCTAGACTAGAATACCCCCCTTAAAAGCTATCTTAATAAGTGTTGTAACACACTGCACATGTGTAATGACGCCAGCAGTTGCTTCTTTCATTTTAGAATAGTACTGTCAAGTTTTCCGAATTTAAGACAGGACGTTCCTTATCTCGTTTGCTGAAGCTTTCTCAAACTTTATTTTTAATTAAAGAGAGACAGGAAAACATAAGTTTATTTATTAGTCCTAGAACAACTGGTATTTTCCGAAAAACTTTCATGGTTTGTTTTAAAAGTAGAAGCCACACTTTAAGAAATATTGCTTTAGTTAAGGAAACGGGATTTGACCTTAGACTTGGCAGTTTCTGGACTCGAGGCCTTTTGTAGCATTCTGTCATTTTACGCAATTAACGACCGGTATAAAGTACTTACTCTATCTATGGTAACGTCTTACGCAAAATCGAATATTATGACGACGATCCCTCCAACAACCAATAAGTAACCAGCAGCGAGGAGACGTCAAGATGACGTTCAACGAATCGGCCTATAGACAACTAAGTTTTGAATTTTGAGTAGTGACTTACGCCTAATATCGTAGCATACAGTAAAATGCTTTACATCTTGAAATGCTGTCCTGCGTTGGCAGTCCATTTGCAATGGTTGTGTTTAGGTTTTAGAATCGCCTATTTAATAAGATGATTACCCATCTAGGAATCTTCATATTCAAGTTGGTCATAATTTCTTGCAGTAGCATAACCAAGATGCTCGATAAATCCAAGCAAATAAACAGGTGGTAAAAGGTATGGTCATTAATTTATCGTTATTACAATTAGTAGTGTTATTGATGTTTACTTTGAAATTATTTTCCTTGAGAATTTGAAGAAAAATACAGAATGGAATTTTTTTATCATTCGAACAGGAAGCAGTACATGTATATGATAATAAGCAAGCTGATTATTTTTTGAACAAGTTTTTTTAGTATTGTGTGATACAAAACTAGACAGACATTTTATAGGATGCAAGTTACTGTTGCAATTGTTGATTTTATAACAAATAAATTTTTACTACAACCACAGCAAAACCAAGTTTTCCATGTTTTGTGCTTGTAAAAACTTCTCTTTCGTTGTAGTCTTGTCAATTAATTCTTTATATCTGGAAGACTAAATGAAACCATATCATACACAAGATGGAAGTTTGGAAGCAAGTCAATTCTACTGTTACATAGTTCTTCTATAACTGCCATCTTCTAACAAGTATTATCTCAGTTCTCGAATTAAATTAAAAGGTGGCAAGCTGAACACAGTCACATTATATTGTAAAAGTCTTCTGGTATTCTGTGTTTATTAAAATCGCTATTTGTAACGTAACCATTGGTTTAATTTCTGCGTTTTTTTGGTTTAACAGGTATAATTTCCATATTTTGATGAGATAAAACTTACATACAAAATACAATATGAAAAGCATTAAGTGTAGGGAAAAACAATAACTGGCATTTTGTGCCTTTTAAAATATGGCCTAGAACTGTTATTTTCTTCAACTTGAAAATGAACCTCAAGTTTATTTGCCAACAATATCATATGCGGGTTTGCAAAATGTAGTTTTGTCTTAGTGACCTCCACAGTACCTCAAAATTCCATCGGTATCCCTTCTCTAGATACGTTGCTACAATGTACATATATGTTTTAGATGACTCCGGATGTGTGCCCACAGTGAACACATAATGTATACTTACTGCATACTATCTTCATTAAACTGAAAAGTTGCAGTATATAAGTTACCACCTGGATGTCTGAGTAAAATGAGTTGAGGAGTTGCAAACGTGGCTTAGCCTGAAAGACCATAGAGAAGGAATAAGTAGTGGAGATGTTGCATCGTGTGGTTGGTTTTCGAATTGTCTTCTAAAGATGTGACCCTTCGACAAATGGTTTGTTGAGAAGAAATATGCAAGTCCACAGAATCTTTTGTCGTCAACGTTTCTCTGATCATCACCAGGGTAAATTCGATTATCATACTTGAATTCAGCCAACATCTGTATCCATGCTATCATATCATAACAAAACTGTAAATAAAGTGGCCAGTATCAGTTAAAAAGTAATGTGAGGGACAATCGTTCCATAATTGTATGAATGTTGCTGCATATCTTTGGATGATGATAGGAAAAACTGTTGGTTGGTTTTGCTTTTGTTGGTGATAATGCAGTCCTCGCTTTTGGTGATCTTTCAAATACTTTTGGCTCATATATATTCGCTCACATTACCGTTACCCCCAACATTTGTTCATATTTGTATTAAATGTATAGCCAAGACATGCTACACTACTTATTGGTGTTTATCGAGTATACTTCACAGAGTGGCGTTCTGTTTGCTCACGTTAACAAGGTTGTAGTATCAATAGCCCATTATTTGACAGTTATATGCAATTAATTGTGATAAAATTAATATTAATTTCAATAATACTCATGATTATACTGTGCATTCGTTTTTACCTTTTTAAATGATTTGTTCTGGATATAGTAATTTTAGAAAAAATTATAGGTTAAAGTTGGTTTATATACAGTGTTCTTTTTCCAAAAAAAATGTATATATCAGTACTCAGGAAATCGAGGAATATGATTTTTCTAACAGAACTATAAATAGGGTTAGGTTAGATTAGTTTTAAAAATTGCATTTTTTGATACATTTACGAAATTTAAAACTATTTAACACCATAAAAAGCCTTACTTTTGAGAAACAATCAGCTACAAAATTCTATTACTTTATATAATTTCATATCTAGATTATTGAAAGTATTCCAAAATATTTGCCTAGGCGTAAACGTTCCAAAAATATATAAAATTTCGAAAGCTACTGTATATATTTAGTAAATAAAATTATAGCATTTCTTATAAAATTTTGTATTTGATATTTTAATTATCGTTAATTAATTTTTAATGTAACATATTTTTTGACATAATTTATTAATAAACAGTAGATTTATTGGTTGTTAATAATAATAAATAATTATATTAAGCACTTGAGAGATTTGGCAACGTTGTATGTTAGACGATGCGCAGTACATGTGGCGACGCTGTAGACGTCACTGTTGTTTTAGATCGGCGTCTTTGGTGCGTGGACTGGTGTGCGTGCTTTTACATTTTCACGTTCTTTCTGAAAAGAATACTTCTCAGGCGGAGCTGTATTTCAAACGGCTCAGTACATAATACTGAAGGTTTTTACTATCGACTATGTTGCCTTGATCAGTTTCTCTGGATAGAGAAGACCTGCAACAAGATGCGCTTGCGTTCAGGCAAAGACACCCAGAGGAGTAGAAGTGCCAGCCCAAGGCTTGACGAGGCAAGCCAACAAAGAGCTGTAAGTTCTCGCTAATAATTTTTGCTGGGAAAATTAGACGAGTGAATTATATTATAGGAGCCCACAAGTGAAGGAAGCGGTAGGAGTAAAAGAAGTATTGCGGAAGTTGAGACTGAAAGTTTAGCTTCTAAACGTGTACAGCATGAGAGATCATATGCGTCCTTACCAGGCACCAGAAGAATCCCTGTACGACATATTGAGGAAGGAGAAACTTTGTCTGCCAGTGCAAGGGAGTCGAACATGCCAGGCCAAATTGGTCCAGGAGAAGGAAGGGTGATGCCAGGACCCAGTCAGATAGCCGAACAGATTACCGAACAGCCAACTGGATTGCATATGAGAGAAGTAATTGAACCTGCACCAGGACCTAGTCAGACGAGCCAACCAATTGCGGAACAACCATCTACATTGTCTAGTGTAGAGGAACCCGTGGCAGGACCCAGTAAGATATGCGAACAGATTACCGAACAGCCAACTGAATTGCGTATGAGAGAACTAATTGAACCTATATCTGGACCCAGTCAGACAAGCGAACCAACTGCAGAACAACCATCTACATTGTCTGTTGCAGAGGAACCTGTGGCAGGAACCAGTCGAGTAAGTTTAAATATTTTAGTAATCTGCAATCTGATTTTTACCATAGTTTATATAAACGACTTGTTTGAAACGAAGATTTATTTTCATTTAGAAGTTATCCTGGGTGGAAGTGCCAGAAAGTGATCCTGCTGGCGAATATGTCGAAATACCCACAGCAGATGAAGTTAGTGACTTTTTGATGAATTCGCTTCCATTGAGAAATGCCTTAGATAATATGGCAGCGCTGCTGGTCCCATACGAACCAGAAGATGTACCAATGGTTAAATCCTTTTCGGAAGTATTAGGAGTAAGTTTTTTCAATTGGTTGTTTTGTGTTTTTAACATGATAGCCTTTTAATATTTACAGCGTGATGTTGTATTTCGCTCGCACATGCAGAATAGAATGCAGATGACGATTTTTAAATTGAGGGATGATGCTTCCAATTTGTTCCGTTGCATTGCATATCTTCTATACGGGGATGAGACAAAGCATCAAATTGTCCGTCAGGACACGATGAAGTACATTGTAAATATATTTGAATGTTTATTGCCACACGACTGTTGTTCCAATTTTAAATTTTTTAGTTAAGCAACCGGTATTACTTCAGTGAGTTTCTTCTGATGAGCGTCGAGGCCTACGTTGAAAAAAAAAGACTACTGACA